>KZ538952.1:906-15142 GCA_000934665.2 Catajapyx aquilonaris
CGGTCAGATTTGCATCAAACTTGCACAGTAGGTGTATCACAGGCTGGTTTGTTCCTGATTTGCGTCGGAAGTTGTGGTTATTGCGTCATGTCAATCAGAAGCGCGCAACGTGGGTCCCATAAATGAAGGGAACCGTGCATTGGCAATATGGGTACAGGGTAAAGGTAATGCGGGACGAAAAAAAAAGCAAACATAAAATAAACCAATAATTGGTCCTGAAGATGATTCGAACACTCTCTGGAGCATTGCGCTGTTGGGTACCTTGTTGTTCACTAGTCAGGTGCCCCTGGAAACTGACAGCCCGCTTTCCTAGCTCTTTCCGTTCACTTACCTTACTCTCCTGAACGCACCCATGCGCATCTATTGTCCCTCATAGATAGAAAACGGCAGGCCGTAGCAGAAAATGGCCCATATTTTACCAGTGAAATTGTAGGCCTGTGATACACCTGTGACGCCAGGTTTGGGCACATGCACAGGTAAAGTTAAGGTGACCAATGAGTGTCGTATTGTTGGTACAGCTTGCCCCGATTCGGGCTTCCGCTAACCTACTGGCTGGTTAGTGAGAGGGAAGCTCTTACTAGATTGTTGCCAGGTACAGGGTTCAGTTCAAGACTGACAGGTTCAGATATCCGAGCGACGCAGTTGCCTGCTGGCCCTGATATTTTTTTTTTTCTTTTTTCTTTTCTTTTCCTTTTTTTTTTTTTTTTTTTTTTTTTTNTGGAAATACCACCATTTGGGTGGAACCGGTATACTAAGATAGTATTTAGTGTGTTCCAAGGGTAGGTAGGAGGGGATGTGCAAAGTGCGTGTGCAATGTCGTTGATGTGCCGTTTTGTGAACTCCCCCGGGTGGCATATGTGAAAGGATCGCCACCCGAAACGAAGCCAGAGACGGTCTCACTCTGCACGAAAGAAGGTGGGAACCCCGGGTGGGGATTGAACCCGGGACCTTAACTTCCGTGGGCGCACGCGTTACCGCGGCGCCACTCCGTCTCCCCGCTGGCCCTGATATACTTTACCTAGTCAGTGTATGTACAGGCGACGCAGATGCCTGCTGGCCCTGATATGACGAATGCCTAGTCGGTGGTTGACTTGTCCCTAACTGAATGTTCTGAAAGGTAAATGAAACAACAATAGTCTTTGGTATGATCGGGTCCTGAACTCGGCTAAGCCGGTCAGCGCCTTTTCTGGAGGTATTACCTCACCAGAGGCTGGCGACTGACTGAGCCCCGCAGGCTCAGGATACCTCCTTTTATAGTACTCAAGTTGTTGACAAGTATGCCAATAGAAATATACAAACAATTGAACAACATCAACAAACTAATAGAACAAATGAACAATACATAAACAAGAGCAATCAACATGAACGAAACAATTGAATAACATTTAACAAGAACAATCAAACATGAACGAAACAATTGAATAACACATAGAAATCCTGGGCATTACATTGCTCCTTTTTAAAAAAATTGAAGAGTGGGGGTCTAAATGATAGACCGCCACTCCTTCTTACAATAAGAACAATAATGGAACAATAATTACATACAACAACAACAACAACAACATAATAATAATAACAATCTTCCCACAATCCTGTAGGGAATTATTTACAAAATCTTAACAAAAAAAAACAATTTCTCACAAATTTTTACACAAATCCGGATTTGCACACACAAAACAATACACACACACACACACACACAGCCTTGTCTTCACTAAGGCGTGGGGACATGAAAATTCAACTTTTCGAAGCGAGTGTAAACTAACCTAAACTAACCTAACCTAACCTAACCTACCCTACCATAACTAACCTAGGCTGAGAAAAATTGACTTTTGTGAAACCCTACAACTGAAAATAGTGGGGACATGTCCCCACTAATTTAGGGAAGTCCCCACTCTAATAGTACACAGTGTGTCACACACACGTCACACACACTGTGGGGACCGAGAAATGTCCCCACAATGCGGACTAGTCCCCACAGCTTCAGTAGAAACACAGACCTACGTCCCCAGACCTTATTGAAGACATGAACACACACCCACACACACACACAAAATTTAATGTCACTTCTGCATTCTCACCACGACGAAGGGCTCCCCAACTCGTCATCCAGGTGCAGGTCGACAATGTCTACGTCCTGAGACTCGTCCTCCTGGACGACTTCCAGTTGAGTGTCCTCCTCTACTACGTTGATGTCTGAGTCCTGGAACTCCTCCTCCTGGACGACTCCGTCCTTGGCTCCCTCTGGAGTGCCGCTGGCCGGCTGGATGACGACCTGGATTACTCTCCTTGTCCTTATTCTTTTCTAAGGGAAAAGCTTCCCTTAGCTCTGTCTTCGTTTCTCTCTCCATCTGTCCCACCTTTGCTTCTTCTTACAGCCAGATAGCCATAGTTGCTTTGGCTTCTTCCGAATAAACCAAACCAAACCCTTAGCTCTGAATTAAGAGTCAAATCCTGTTTGTAGGACATTGGTGTCGGTGTGAGTTGCAGATAGTATGGAGATGATCCTTCTGCAATTGAACATGGTGACACCATTGTACCGATGAGTAGGGATGACAGTGTTTGGAGTTGGAGAGTGTGGTTGAGATGGGTTTGGAGATGGGTTGGGAGATGGGTTGGTATCAGGAAAAGGAGATGATGGAAAGTACTTCCTGACTCGGTCTCGGTGTGTCAAGAACGTGTGAGGTTGACCTGGTTTTTGCAGAACAAAAATAACAGGACCCAGTCTCTTGACCACACGGTATGGACCATCCCAATACTTAAATAGTTTTCGGCTCAACCCTTTTGGACATTGAGGTTTGTGTAGGAGAACTAAATCTCCCACTTTTACATTCTTGGGACGGAACCCACGGTCATGGTATTTTTTAAAGTTTGATGAACACCTGGTGTAATCGTTCCTTGACTAAGTCATAAATGGACTGTAGTTTTGATGTCAAATTTTCTTTGAATGAGTGTATGGAAGTGCTGGACTGGTTGCGTTTGAAGATGTCATCGAAAGGAAATATAATATCCCTTCCGTGGACTAGATAGAAAGGTGTTTCTCCCGTAGACTCTTGAATGGCACCTCTATATGCCATTAGAACGACAGGAATATCAGTATCCCAGTTCAACCGATTTTTATCAACATAGTGGCTTAACATATCCACTACAGTTTTATTGAAGCGTTCTACAAGACCGTTGGCTGAAGGGTGGTAAGGTGTGCATTGAAGTGCTTGTACGCCTAATAGGTTGTAGATTTCAGCCATCATTTTATACGTAAAATTTTTTCCTCTGTCGGTAAGAATTTCCGTAGGTACACCATGTGTGGCGATTACCCGATAGACAAGTACTTGCGCAACTGTCTCTGCCTTTTGGTCTGGCAGTGGAAAAGCCTCCGGATATTTTGAGAAGTAGTCAGTAACACCCCCGACTAAGTTCTCACATTTGTCCAGGACAACGCTGGGATCCACCGGGCGAGGTACACGTACACCAGTGCCTTCCTGGAGGAGCAGAGTAAGATTTCTCGGCTGCAGTAGCCTGCCTACTCCCCTGACCTCAACCCCATCGAAAATGTATGGGGTATGATGGTCAGGGAGTGGGACAACAGGAGTGAACGACGGGACGATCTTCTCCGGGCTCACTGCACCCAGGTGTTGGAGTCAGTGGCCAACCGCCCGTGGATCCCGGGCAGCATCGTGTCAAGCATGCATCAAAGGCTGGCCGATGTCATTAAGAGCAGAGGAGGCCACACTAAATACTGACTGAAAGTTCCTTGTTTTCGTTCTTTGATGTTCTGTGTTTTCGTTCGTTGATGTTCCGTGCTTTTTAAATTTTTCGTTGGTGTTCCCAGTCAAGTTCCCAGTGTTGTTTCCTTTTTCATTGATTACCAATATGGATGATTTGTTTCAAAATACCGTAACAAGCAGACCGCTGAGCCGCATCGAGCCGTGGTGCCTTGCGATGGTTACGCACGGATTTTTGGGCAGCGTGCCGTCCAAGTGCGTTTACCAGAAACTGCAACATAGTCATCCCCGACAGCCGTCGATATCCATTCGAATGTACAGAACCGTACGCGAATATAGGGATTGACTTCGCCGAATCCATTCTTGTATGTTAACTGTTGTGTAAATGTGTGTGTAAACACCCCAGTGGAGAACGCTGCGTCCAAACGTATGTGTTCGTGAACTGCTCTAACCGTGTTTGAGGTGGCATGCTCAAACGGCCCCCCTTTTTTTCAGAGCGTATAAAATGTTTGGGGTGGATATGCTTTTAATCAGTTGTTTGGCGTGAGTGTGTGCCCTCACAGACTCTCTCCCGTGAACTGCATCCAAGTGGCGATATGGCTGCATTCCACGCTGCCGCATCGAATTGTGGATGGAAGACCGGAGAAACAGTACCTTTTCCATTTTTGGGAGACCAATACAAGGCAGCAGTGGCTGGCTTGGCATGTATCTCCACCGTTATAGCGACGGTGGTGGACGAACTTCCGTTGGCCCTCCGACCCATCATTCAACCGGTAGGAACGACCCTGATAGCCACTACTGAAGGACGCATCCTGCAACCCCCTCGGACGGATCACGCTGCCCGTGGGTATATGGCTGGGTATGTGTTTCAAAAAGCCTTCTACATCGTGCCAGCGTACAGTGTCGCCTTGATGTCTACAAGGTCCTTTTTGGAACAAGAGGTGCAGCGCTATCAGGGGGTTGGCGTGTGCTAACTGAGGAGGACTTTGCAGGACTTGGACTACCCAAGAACTGGGCCGTAGCCTACAACAGTCTAGGAGGTGGCATTAGGTTATCATTTCCAGTGAGAATGAAGTGTGGACTTCGATTGGGAAAAAAGGTGTTCAAGAAGGACGGGAACGGAGTGATTATCGACAGTTATTATTCATATCCTCATGAATACATGTACGCATTTTTGGTGATTTGACTTTTTTCAACATTTAAAACCAAATATTCCTCGGCTTTAAAATATATGAATTCTTCTTAGTCTAACAAACTGTCAGGGACCCCCATAGTATGGAAAAAGACTACGATTTCCATAAGCAACCCATGTACGCGTACGCGTACAAAAAAAAATACACGCGTACATGGGTTGCTTATGGAAATCGTAGTCTTTTTCCATACTATGGGGGTCCCTGACCGCTTGTTAGACTAAGAAGAATTCATGTATTTTAAAGCCGAGGAATATTTGGTTTTAAATGTTGAAAAAAGTCAAATCACCAAAAATGCGAAAAAACGCGATTTTACCCAAGATTAGGCTTTTGCACACGCGTTCTAGGGTTGCATAGGAAAGTTCTACTATTATTCCTTGATTGTAGGGTCTCTAAAGAGCCCATTACGCTACACATTTTTTTTTTTAAAGTCCATACACTGTTCCCCAAAAATTGACGAAAATGTACCAAAAAACGGAATTTTTTCCATAAAAAGGACCCTGGAAAACCTACAGTTTCTATAAAAGATTGACTTTAAACACCATAGTGGCTTCAGACTAGACCCAGGTAACACCTAATGCCAGCAAAAACTTAGGTTCCATGTCTCTTGCCCCACGTTGTTGTGCATTGGACATGTGTCGTAGTCGTGTCGCACTACGTGGTTGCCTTATGGACTGTGTGTACTATTGTCACACTAAGTCATTTGACCCAGTGTTCGCCTCGCATTGGGGAAATCGGTGGTTCACCGTGCAATCCTAACACATGAAAGAACCCCACGGCTGTATTATCCTGATATGCAACATTAGTGAGTCTTATCGTCTCACTTTCCTAACCCATGTGTGTCCTAAACCCCGTTCACACATACCCTTCCCTTCGTCAAGTGGAGTATGTGCATACCCAGCACTTCCCACACCTTTTAAGCTTTCCCCCTTTAATCTTATTCCCAATTGGATTTTGCCGAACAAGCGAATCCTCTTCTGGTCCTGCACTATTGTTGTTTTGACCTAAGTCGAGCTTTACGGCTCTAACCTATCCTATCCTGTCCGTCTCCTGGTGGTGCAATCTTACATAAACCGAAGAAAGAGGACATCGATGACCCCGTACAACTGGGAGGACAAATAGTCTCCCACCGGAACCGAGAGGATCCTGTACGAGGGCCATACTGATGGCTGTGCTCAACCCCGCTACAACCATCAACCCTACGATGGAGAAAATATGGAGGAAAGGTGTACCAATACCACTGGAACGACTGACTCCATTGGACCAACAGCCCGCTGTGACGACGGGCCGTGCTGGTACCTGGAGGTACTAAACAAGAAAAAAAGGGGATGGAGGCATTAAGAAAAATGGCGTTAGATGGGAAAATGTTCGTACGTGAGTGTACCGGTGTATCCAAGTGAAAAAAAAATCGGATTAGTTACCGGAGTTGATTTTTTTGGACCTCCCCTGAACTGTACTCTGAACTGTACTCTCCCGTGAAGTGGGACTTGCTAAGTGTGCAGTTCAACGCCCGCGTTGAGGTAGGGCCTCAAGACGTGGAAAAGTGAATGGACTCCCCATATGATGGAACCATTCGACAAGGGAGATGCTTTCCCATCGGGGAATAGGGTCCCAAATTACCCACCCTATAAAAATGTGTTGTGTGTGTGCTGTATAATCACTCGCTCGTTTGACTCCTGACTAGAAAGAGATCCAACTGCTTTTGGGGCAGCATCCAAGAACGTTCCGTTACAACCCGGAATATGGCCAGCGGCATCCTGAATACAACCACGATGCTGATGATGACTGCAGGCACGCTGCCGATAGCCGTCTACGAGAAGGTGTGGATAGGACAAATCAGTCCCGGGGCGATCCTATCAACAGTGTCAAACAGCGTCATCCAGGCCATCCCAGAGTGGCTCCAACCAACTATACTGCCGTTTGGTGACGCCGTGTTGGTGTCGTCAGAGAACCACGCGATTCACCCCATTGGGAGGACTGAATTGCCCATTCGTCTGGCTGGTGCCGTTTTCCAGACGCCTTTTGCAGTACTACAAGAAGCCGCGCTGCCAATTGTACTGGGGCTGGATTTCATGTGTAGCTGGGATCTACATATCGACCCCACTCGTCAATTGCTGACGGGGGTGATGCCTGTCGCTGACGGATCCACCGGCGAGTTACGACATTTTGCCACATCGTTCCGCATGTTCGACAAAACCCGGTAGAACCCCTGCAGCCCGTTGCTTCTAGTCGCTGACGGACCACCATCTAGCCCCGGAGAGGACGTGTCACCGAGGCCATCCCCAGTCTACAGTCCTGCCGCCGATGAGATGCAGCCGCCTTTAGCATCGGAGAACAGCCCCGACATTGACCTCACGCTGCCCGAAGACACCTACTCATCGGCCTTTCTGGAAGAAGATGAACGGCCCTAAGTGAACCTGGACAACATGTTATCTTCAGGGGAAGTGATTGACGACCTGGTGAAAGTGACTTTGTGTTCGTATAAACCACTGGCCCCATTTTCTTACGGTTTGACAAGATAAGAGAGAACTGCTTTTTGAGTTGAGCCAGTAGTTTCTTTGGATATTGTTTAAAATGCGAGCCCAAGTGAACCGGCCGTCGGAGAACTATACCGGGTCGGGTCCATTGGGATGGTTGGGTGTTAAATGTATATATTTATGCCTTCCTTATCCTTGTCGCTGTTAGCGATATCTGAGCATAGGGGTGCGTGACCTTGCAAAATTTGGTCAGATAACTGTGCAGGTCTTATCCCCTATCCATCTAACCTGACTTTTTCTGTTTGACTCGGAAGAGCAAGTACATGCTGCGACGTCATATTACCTCCTGTTGTACATACCCACAATGCATCAAACTTTCCTATATAAGCCGTCTCCTTGGATCCAATCGAGGCCTTTGGTGGTGCTCACCTGCCGCCACTGGCCATGCCTCTTTTCCCGTCTACATTTCCTCCTCCATCTGAACAACCCTTATTACCTCCCAATCAACCGCTCACCCTGTTTGTAAAATGGCAGTGACATTAAATGGAAATCCTGAGTTGAACCCTAGTCTACTTGCTTGGTACAATCCTCAACAGTAGTTGTGACCTAACTACGAAGGTCTCAATAGCATTACCCATCGGACGACAGGTGGGCGAAAGCGTTCGTCAACGGTATTTTGTGTATGATGAGGCGGCACACATCGACCTGCACAGTCGAAGTACAGAAACTGGGGAAGAAGGAAAAATGTGGCGTGGTTATGAAGGTGAGGCATGTACTATCGGAAGAAAAGATCCGGACGAAATGTAATGGATCCGCACTTCACAGCCATCCGGATATTTTTACGATATAGTACAGTAACAGACGTTTCATATGCCTGGGCATTGCTTATAGTTCAAGCACATTAATTTGAGTACATTGAAAAGTATTTCCCAATCCTTGTAATGAAAGAGCCGACATTTCAGTCACCTTCTCTAGCTATGACCATATCTATAACATGCTACTGGAACAGGACGACAGCGATAGCGACAGCTGTTTCTTAAGTAATATTGAGAAGGTTCTTTTGCCATCTCCAGTGACGACGACGGGGGCCGTCAGTAACATTCATAAGCATTAATATTGCGCGACTGATTCATGCCACACGAGCCACATTTCAGTTATCAACCCAAGAGTACTCCTAAGGCCCAAAGCATTTATCTTCTTTTACTACACGTTTCCTGAACGACAGTAACTTATGCAATATTGGTACGTGTACAGGGCTTTTGTTACCAGTCTAAGTTGGTTATTTGTCATATGTCCATAACAACATATAAATTCTACTATTATTCTATAGTGCTATGGGTACCATAGTAGTCACTATGACTACTAAGTGTTTGTTGCGCTAGGATCATAAACAAACCAGTCAGTCCCAAATTAGAATTCTAGAATGGGGAAGAAAAGTAAGTCGAGGCAGAGAGGGGGGCAGCGGAAAAGGCTAGCTCAACTGCCCGATGCTTCTCCGGTGCTTTCATCTCCACCATCACCTCCCAACCTATCACCAGGTCAACCTCTAGCCATAAATAAGTTGTGGAAGAAGAAGGTGGGAGTTCACCTATTCAACGACTGGACCGACGAGGGTGAAGCACACCAGGGTCCTTACTCGCCACCGATGAGGAAGAAATTTAGGTCACTCTTTGGGCCATCCTCCAGTGATGAAGATGAAGAGAGGCCCAAGGATGTTCTATTCGAACTGTTTGGCGAATGGTCGGAGAGTGAAGAAGAACTA
Source organism: Catajapyx aquilonaris (assembly GCA_000934665.2). Taxonomy (NCBI): domain Eukaryota; kingdom Metazoa; phylum Arthropoda; class Diplura; order Dicellurata; family Japygidae; genus Catajapyx; species Catajapyx aquilonaris. The sequence continues at coordinate 10,058 of KZ538952.1, forward strand.
AATGGAGGTGAAGAAGAAGAGGATAGAGAAGAACAAAATAGAGCTGAAGAAGAAGAGGACAAAGAATAACAAAATAGAGCTGAAGAAGAAGAGGACGAAGAAGAACAAAATGACGAAGAAGAAAAGCAAGAAGAAGAAGACACCAGTGCTCAACCAGATGATAATGTGAGTATGGATTCATCCTACTACGAACCATGGACACCACCGCCAATGACAGGAGCCCAGAAACGGAAGTTCTATGGTGACCTTGGATACGACAGCCAGGTAGCACAAATTGAGTACTACAAGCCTACACCTCACAACATCGAGCCTGTAGATGTCTCAAGCAACCGGTACGTCGACTTTGTACGAGGACAGTTACCTTGGCCGTGTAAGGATGACCATACGGGAGCAGAGAATGATGAGCGGACAGCAGAAGGGAGACCAGAGAAGATAGACCGTTAGCAGAGAGATGCAGAAGAAGAGGTTCGAGAAAAGAAAAAAAGAAGCTGTTCACCCGTGTAGGGTCAACACTTTTTTTTAGAAGAAGGAAGTAATTGTAATGCACATATTCATGTTGATAATGTAAAAGTCTTGCGTCATTGTTGATGTATTGATTATTCTAGGTGTTTACAGTAACGTGGGGCAACACAGGGGTCTTTCGTTGTTTGTTTAACTTTCCTTACTTATCGTTGCTCAGACCCCTGTGTTGCCCCACGTTACTGTAAACGAACCGAGGTTTCAATAAAAGAGACCGTGCAGCGACGCGTATTCCTTAACCCTACCTGGGCTCAATCGGGGGGTAGGGGGTACAACAGGGGGTAGGGGTACGATGTACTAACCCAACCTAACCATACCTAACCTTCACTCGTTGCGGATACAGCCCTATCTTCACGAATGCGAATATTAATATTCACTGCTTGATGTGATGTGGGCAGGGGGTAGGGGTACGATGTACTAACCCAACCTAACCATACCTAACCTTCACTCGTTGCGGATACAGGCCTATCTTCACGTAAGAAAAGACGACGAAAAAAATAGGGGGTAAAAAAAAAGAAGCCTAACGGGGACTCGAACCTGCAGCCTTCTGATCTATAGGCCAGGGCGCTACCAATACACTACAGCAGCCATCGCTGGGATTGCTTCTTCCGATGGGGATTCTTATGCTGCGCAGGCACGATGGCCCGTGTCCTAGAGCGCGTCCAACACCCGCATGTGACGTCACGGCGGGAGAGCGGTGATGCGCATTCGGACGCGCCAGTTGAGCCCAGGTAGGGTTAAGGAATACGCTGCAGCGACCAGGCAGTCAGTGGCCCGCAGTCGGACTGGAAGGTCCCCTGAAAAGGGAGCTCTCCCCTTCGATTAGTCGGCTCACTGATCCACTTGAAACGTTGATAAGACGGGGTCAGAGGTCATCTGGTGATGACCCGACTTCCGCTTACTTGCAAACTATCGCGACGAGGGGGAGTGCAGGTAAGTTTGGTGGTTAGACCAACATTACTTGCTTCATGTGTTCAATTGAGACGCCCAAAACACTTTCCATAAGCAATCACATAATTTATTTACTTAGTAAGCAATCATCTTAACTTAATGAACTCAACAAAACACCAATAAGTTACGTGAGAAAATGTCCACCACAGTCTAGCCCCACAACCAACAACAGCCCACTCCGGCAGCCCTAACCCCTTGAGAAGTCAGGCTGGATCTCACCCCTTCCGTTTACGGTTTTGGTAGAGACTTGGATTTAGACGACTCCTGTCGTCCCCAGCCTCTTCCAGTTTTGGGTGGTCCTTCCTCCAGTCCTGTATCGTAGATTCAGGGTTGCATTCTTCCATGGTTTTCTCGCTCGTCCACGGCTTCCGATGGCTTCTGACATCTCGGGCTTGGTCGTCGGGTCTTGTTCTTCTTGTTCTTCTTCTTCTTCTTCTTCTTCTTCTCCTTCTTCTTCTTCATCTTACAGAGACTTGCTGACTGGTTCGCTGGTGTGCTCTCAAAAACTCAACTCTCCATCTCTCTTGGACTTCTCTCTTCTGCTCTCTGGTCTCTTCTCCTTTGGCTGGTTTCCGGCTCAACGCGTAGCTTTTCGACGGCCTCCCTCCAACTCTAACTCCAACTCCATCTCTCTCTCCAACTCTCCATCTCCCACCTTCTCTTCGGACTACTTCTCCCTTCTCTCTACTCCAACTCCTTCTGTCTCCTTCTGGTGCTCTCTCTCTCTTACCCTCGCTATTTGGTCGCCGCTTATATGTTGAATTTTCGAAGGTTTACACCTCCTCACCACAATAGTATCGGTTTTAATTATTCTAATGTCCTTCCATTCTTCTGAGCAATGCTCCCGTGGTTGGGACATTTGAGTTGCAATCCCGTCGAGAGGGCCTTTTGTGAACAATGCCTTATTTCAAAGAAAGGCCTTAAATTCTGTATCCTTTTCTTTGACTTTCTGCACTTGCCACCTTACACACTTGCCACTCGGTAGTGAAAAATAACATTTCCCGTGTTTTTATTTCATACAGAGTACGGCATAAATAGTAAACTGACCAGGAGTCATAGTTGGGTAGGCGCCACCCAAGTATACTCCCGGGAGGAGGAAAGGATACCTGGGCCAGCAGGCTCGCGCCGCCTGGGTCATCCAATCCAACTATTTATTCCGCTTAGGCAATCCCATATAACCTCCGAAAATAATACTTACAAGCGTCATACTTGGGCCAGCAGGCCGCGCCGCCTGAGTATACGTAAGTAAGGTGAAGGGAATGATGTCTGGGCCAGCAGGCTAGCGCCGCCCGGGTTATCGGACCCAATTATTTCGGCAGTGCTTCCCCCTACCGATTCTAAAAATCGCCGGAAGCCCGGACCAGGTCGGAGTAGGTACTTGCAGTCAACATCTTGTGTATCTACTCCTGTTTCCTTTGTGACTGTCGGAATGTAGAAGCTGGCATCACGGCAGCACGGGTCCAATCTGGCCCGTCACATTAAGCGACGGCATCAAGAACATGCCGCCTGTCTTGGTCTAGACTCATCTAGGACGGTGCTACCAGAAAGGACTGCCTCCAGCAATAGCTCCAGCAGGGTACAGTCCAGAAAACGAAAGGCCCCAGGGATTTGCGGCGTCACCATCGACAAAAACACAGTAGTGAAGGCTTGCACTGACCTTGTGACCGTGAACGGCCGTCCACTGAGCGTGCTGCACGATTCGGGATGCAGAGCCATTCTTGACCCTATCCTGGATGGTATAAATCGCGGGGTGGCTGAAGGAGAGCACTTGGTCATCAATCGCTTCAAGGTACAGTACAGGTGTCAAACCTACGTACCTACCCCAATATAATTATAATAATTTGCGTAAATGAAAACATTGTTGAGTGCGTGTGGTTTAAGTCGTGCCATGCAAGTAACACTTGTCTCATTCATTGCAGATCAAGGATGAAATATCGCTAAAGGCGCAGGCCTTGCGCCTTCAGATTAAAGAAGAGGTGAAAGGAAGACTTGTATGCGTGAAAGTGGACACGGCGAGTCGTCTGGATCGGAAGGTGATTGATTGGCGTAAACATCCAGTACATGAGCAAGGGAAAGATCATGCTGCGCAACCTCTGTGCGAGAAATTACGAAGCGACACACGGCATCGAACCTGAGGAAGGAGATGGATGAGGTCCTCCGACAGTTTGGCATTACACCCACGGGTACCGCCAGCGTGTACAGCGTAACGACAGACAACGCGGCGAACATGGTGAAGGCGGTGGCATTACTGAGTGCCGAGGCTAGTGCAGCTCAGGAGGCCCCGCAGGAATGGGACGCAGACTCCGACTCGGACGACGCAGAGGACTCCGATGTCAGCGTCGAAGAACTTTCGTCGCTCGTAAATGGTCCTTATTACATCCCTGTAATTACACGACTTCCATTACCGCATAGTATGTCTGCTCACCGCGTGGCACGAGTTAACAACTCTTTCGTGATGATTGATCATCACGAAAGAGTTGTTAACTCGTGCCGAAGCATGTCACTGAAGTTCCACTATTGCAGTTGACTAGCTGTGATTCCCAAACTTTTTCCTTCGCGACCCCATGTACAAGCTTTCGATAATATAACGATAATATGAACTTTATGAAATCGTCCCTAATCCGTATCTGTTCCAGACAGGGCTGCAATACTAAACTAAACGAAAGAAAAGTTTCGTTCCGACGGAAACGAAACCAAACATGTTAGCTATACCATTTCGGTTCGGAAACGAAACTAAATGATCCGGACCACGTTCTGTTTTGTTACGGAAACTAAACGATACTTGGGAACTGAACGGGCAGTTCGTAACGAATCTCCTTCTCATTCTGTTTTAGTTTCGTTCCGGCGGATAAGGGTAATCGTTTCGGGAACCAAGCATATCGGAACCTGGGTAAGCGGTTTCATTTCGGGTACGGAAACCGGTGCTCTGCCGCCTACGTGGAGGCAGTGCACTGGTATGGTGTGTTGCCAGTTTGCCACATTTTGAGAAATCCTGGCCTATAGAGTACAGGCCATACTGGACGGTTGGCAGTACGGAATATTATCATTAGCATTGTCATGCGTGCGATGGGCACCTCGGTCGCATTTGACTACCTACTACATCCTGCTGGGGACGAGACTAGGCTGCATCAAAATCTTATTTTAAAATGAGTTACGGCCAAGGTGAAGGTGCGTGGACCGCTGGAGCTTCTGAAAGTGCACAGAAGAGGTATGGACGACCGCCATTAGAATTCATCCGGAAGTATTTTGTGTACCACCCCCACACCAACAAGTCCACTGGCTGCATTGCCAACTGCGGCACTTTTATCTTCGTGGAACATCCGGTTAACCGAAAAATCGTGCCAGGGGGCGTGGCTTAATCTGGAACGGCGGCCATCTTACCATGGACCAGAAAGTAGGGGGGAACCAACTTAGGTGTCAAGTTCGTGAAGTCACACCACCTCCGTAGTTTCCTACCTCCATGCAGTGGCGGATTTAGGGGGGTGGCACGGGCAAATATGAGAAAATTAGAGGCCTTTGGCCTATTCACTGTTCCTTGGGCACAGGGGCACGTGCCCCCCCCCCTCCCCCCCAGAACTCCCCCAGAGGAAGAAAAAGAAAAAAAACGGGGGGGGG
>KZ538952.1:15261-39352 GCA_000934665.2 Catajapyx aquilonaris
CCTGTCTGCACAGGTCTCTATAAGCGCCCCCCCCTCCCCCCCCGAAAAATTTCTCGATCCGCCACTGCCTCCATGGCACAAACCCGTCCGAACTCCGAACAGTGAAGCCCGTGACACGTTAGGAGAACGGAAATAAATAACATGGCGAGAACACGAGCATGAGTCGCAAGTCGGCCTCCTTCACCACGGGCAGCCAACACCGCAGGTACCGGTACTTCCCAACGCGGCCGCAATGGAACGACGCGCTGGTTACAGCTACGTCACAGGAAACGAAACCAATGTCAATGGTTACCTAAATCACTTTCGATTCCCGAATATTGTTTCGTTCCTAGAACCCGAAGTTTTGTTTCCTTGACTTTCGTTTCCAGCATTTCGTTCCTGCATTTAGTTTCAGTTCCAGAATCGTTTCTGTGAACAGAAACGCAGGACTTACGGTTCTTTCAGTTTAGTTTCGTTTATTTTTGCAGCCCTGATGGATACGAATTCCTGCTTTCCAAGACGAGAAAATCTCTCCCAAACAGATGTCACCGTTTGGTTTTTCATATATCTATTCATATGTCATCTATTGCATCATCATGCTGATTCTTTTTACCGTTTGATGAATCCTCACTTTTGTATTCTTATCTGTATTCCCAGCAGGCTTTGCGCCTCCTGACTACCTATATAAACCGGCGCAACCCGCTCCTTGAGGCCTTTTTCTCTCAGGAGAATATCCTGGAGGAACTGGTCATCCTTCCCTCTCTCTCTCTCACACCATACTGTTCCACCATTCCTTCAGCATGTATCATTTTACATTGACTATTAAAAGAGGTGTTGAAAGTATCCTACCATCTTTACTTTACCGCTCGGTCACATAAACGTGGCGTCAGACGTGGGATATGATTGTTTTCAACGCCTCTAGGTTTTATTGGATCTGATCATGCGGTGTATCCTTCGGAGTTTTATTCTCCATCCTACCCTGTTTGATCCTTTGGGATGCTTGGTTTTCAAGCGCGTCCACGGTCATATTATCACCTCTCCGATTTTCCCTGCCCCGTGGGACTTTTCTTCCTTTTGGATCACTTTGGTGCTTTTGGCACAACGCTACCCCCTGATCCTCTGTCACGTGACTCTGTGTATGAATTCGGCACTGGTCACGGTTGACATTCTGCAAGAAACTGTATGCACTTTTGGCATTATGTTTATTGCGGTTGTGAATTCCCCTCTTTCGGGCTATTTGTCGCATGACGCGCCATTTAAGCAGCTATTGATGAAGGGAGGCCTTCTCAAGCGAGTTTATGGTCCTGGTTTTTTTTTTTTCCTTTTTATATCCTACCTTACCTACTTTACCCCCCTTTGTGGACAGTTATATCTACAAACATCGCTACAGACACATGAGAGAGTGGAGTTACGGGCCACCCGGTTCCGTTGGTGTGTGCGGAATACGTCACCCAGGGGCCGGGGTGGTGAGGCAGTGTGGAGGCCCATGTGACTAAATTCTACTACGGCATGTGCCCCTTTTGCCTCTATATCTTTGTGGAAGTTTCCATCGCGGGAGGTCGGACAAGCGATTTTCTATTATCCGACTAATTGAAGTTAGAAGACCCCACCCGTGAGAATAAAGGCAACCTTCCACGCCGTGATTTATTACACCACCTACATTGGCTGCGTGTGTGTGTGCATATGCGTGTGTGGCATATTGGTTGTCGTGATATTTTGATAACCACCATATTCCTGGTTGTATGGACCAGGTGCCGTGGATGTTATTCATTTAAATTGGAGATCCATCTTATCAGGAGCCATTTCCTTGCCCCCTTGTAAGGTGGGAGGGGGTGGAGGATATTGGACTACCCCGTAGTAGTGAGCTGTGGATATCCCATTGGTCAAGTGCTCCACACTACTGGACTGACCTCCCAGTGTGTGACGCAACATTGAAGGACATTCCAACCACCATGCATTGCACTCTTCCCGAATATAAGCAAGACTCGCCAGCCATGTGTTATTCATTTGCGAATCTTCTTGTGCCACTCTAACTTACGCACTTTCTTTCGAGCAGCAGCAGTACGAGCAGCGGTGTGAGCAGCTTCCTTACGAGAAACTTCCTACGTCTACGAGCTGAATTACGTGCAACTCGTAAGGATGGCCTCCTTCCGAATCGAAGAACCAGATACTTCGATGATTTTACTGCTGCCACCATTCCCGTACTCGTTCATGGAATTCCACATACCGCTCTACTGGACAGCGGAGCCGTATCTTCCATGGTCTCCATAGCTATGTGTGACTCCATTCCTCGTTGTTCAAGACCTCCGTTGGAACCGGCCCCTCCGACGAAGCTGCGCATGGCCGACGTACACCTTGTTCGACCTTGTGGGAGGACAACACTCACCCTCACCATGGGGAGCATAACATTCCAGAAGACGTTCCTCGTGGTGCGTAATGGGAGTGCTTCCCGTGATTTTGGCCGCAGACTTCATGGCCGCCCTGGGGTGTCACCTTGACTTCCAATGCCTGTTTCTTTCCGGAAACATCTACTCCGAGGTGGACGTCCCGACGCTGCACACTTTCATCATGCCTTTTCAACTGTTCGAGGAAATGGAGGTCCCGCCATCGGACCGGGACTACAGACGTCGTCGTCGCTCCTACAAGAAGAGGAAGCGGAGGGACACTTTCCTGGACCGCACGTACATTTGGAGCTCCTTCTTTGGTTTCGTAAATTGACCGCTGTCATCTGAGTGACATTTGAAGTACGTACATCATCATCGTCATCCCTCATTACCAGTTATTGGTGTCCTACTTTTGTTGACGAAGATTTCTTTTTGGTTTGTGGCCGTCTGAGAACTTCACCCGGGTCTCTTTTTTTTCTTTGTGGATTTTGTTTCCGTGTTTGACACATGTTTTCTCCCCTTGCAGTTTTGATGGAAAGCATGGAAGTTGCTGGAAAAAGATGCGCGTGCCTTACCAATATTCGCCGACTACGAAGAAATGGATGGACAGTGTTTTACACCGACGAGACCTGGTGTGGCGCTAATCACACCAGGAAGTTTGGGTGGCAGGAGTTTGCACGAAGTTCAGACAAGTGCACATGCAACACTTACCGTGATGTGCAGGAAGTGCATGGGTGGAGGGGTGGAATGAAGGCGCAAGCAGGAAAAAGAATGATCATACTTCACATTGAAGGAGAAGAAGGATTTTTGGACGGTGGGGAGTTAGTTTTTACCGGGAAGAAGGGGAGCCAGGATTATCATGATGAAATGAATTGAAAACATTGCAAGGAATGGTTTCAGAGAGTTCTAGAAAGTTTGCCAGAAAAATCAGCTGTGGTGATAGACCAGGCACCATACCACACGATGATGAACCGAAGAATGTAAAAATCCCAAGTCATACTGGAGAAAGGATGACATCATCAACTGGTTAAAAAGGAACAATGTTGCTCCCCCACAAGATGAACATTATAAAGACATGCGAAAAGCGCGACGTGTGCAGTGAGCAACTCCTCATTATCGGGCGAAAGAGTACGTGCTCGATAAAATGGTGAAGGAATCCGGAAAAGAAGTGAAACTGTTATGGCTCCTGTGGCTCATTGTGAGCCAAATCCAATCGAGCTCATATGGGCTTACGTAAAAAAATTCCGTGGCAGCCACCAATAAAACCTTCAAGATCAAAGACGTTTTTGAGCTCTGCAGAGACACACTGCGGAATGTGCCGACGAGCGTGTGGAAAAAAAGCTGTGGACTATTATTTTGAGAAAGACGGCCTGATTGAAAGCATTGTGGAAGCCATGATTATCAATACTGAGGGCGACTCGGACAGTGATTTACGGGAAGACTTAAGAGACGACTTTTAACCATCCAAAGGTGAGTCATTCATACTATTTCTTCCCTCCGTTTGTTCGTTTTGCGGCAAAACCGAGCATGACGAAGATAGTTGTTGGAAAAAGCATGGCTACCCGGGGAAAAGAGGGTCTAGTCAGAAGATGGCCGATTTAGTGAGTACCGATGATCGAGCTGAGCAGCTCATAGAGTTAATTAAAGGATTCCGCCACATATACGACGCCAAGGCGAAGGACCACAGAAACGCTTTGGTGGTTTTCAATTCGTGGAAGGCCATCGCCATCACCATGAAGCTATCTGGTGAGTGTTCAGTCCATATTCTGACCATAGCCTGGCAATGTACACATGTGGAATAGTTGTTGTGCTGGCTCTTGGGGACAATAGCAGTCAAATCACGTATTGCTTGGGTTTAAGATGTTGTACGTACCTAGTATGCACATGTAAGATAATTAATTTCATATGAGAGCTAACGTGAACAGTTAAGTGCAGCATGGTTCAGTCATAAGCAAAACATAGCTGCAATGTGTTCACTGTCACATCAGGATTATTTACCCCATTTTGTTTACTTCCACAGTGGAGGAAGTCAAGCGACTACGGCAAAGTCTAAGAGACCGTTTCACGCGGTACCGGTGGACTGTGGCCAAGAGCAGGCGGAGTGGGGCTGCTGCAAAATCCATCAGGGCACCAGCACATGCAGCAGCCAGTGACTAGCAAATTTGATTTGGCCATCCTCCCACCGACCTCGGCTGCAGCTCAACAACACTCCTTACGCGTGTACCATCAGGTTCAGCAGTGGAAAGGTGTAGACTTGGAGCCTACAAACTGTGGATGAAGAGTCAAGAACGGAAGATTGAGGCCAATTCCCACACTTCTTGAACCAGGTCCGGAGAACTTTGTGTACAGCTTCAGGGACATGTCCTCAACATATCCCCAAAAGCGCGCTTTGTTATTAATTTGTTCCATGTAAAAACCTAATTGCACTCGACTATTAGTAGTTCCTGCTAGTAGTGAGATAAGGGATTCTCTTCTCAAAGAGGCCCATGAGAGTTTAGTGGCAGGACATAGAGGCGTTGAAAAGACCATCGACCAGATTAAACGTTGGTATGAATGGAGGAATGTGCACGCGGATGTACTGTAGTAGCTCGTTGGATTGCGGCTTATGACGTGTGCCAGAGGGTGAAAGCGCCTAGGATGTTTCCGGCTGGACCTCTACAGCCCTCCCTATACCACAGCGGAATTGGCAGAGTGTGTCGCTAGATTTCGTAACGGGTTTGCCTAAAACTATTCGGGGTCATGACTGTCCTGGTTTTTGTGGATAGATTGTCCAAGATGGCTCATTTTGTTCTCACCCAGGGCGCTACATCGGCCGAAACGACGCGTCGTGGGACACCCTGTCGTTTATTGTTCCTGTTCGCTCATTACGATATCGCCACTGCGCAAAGCTAATTTGTGTTTTATATGTTGCAGTTTCTGCCATGTGTTGCAATAAAGCGTCCATTTTACTGTGTATTGTCCATTATTGTGGCAGTATTTTATATGTTCCAGATTAATTCAATCTGCTATATATACTGCTAGATGCATAACTCGCTATCCCTTTCCATACACACAAAGTCATGCCAAATCACGCCCGAAGTATAGATGACGACAGGCAGGAAGGCCTTGTGCAGCTAGCGCGAAGGAGGAGGCAGCTAAACATACTCGCCTACTTAAGGCCGAGCGCAAATCATGCGAAGTTGCAGCGACTAGTTGCATGCGCAGGGTGCGCGCGCCGCTTTCCTCCGAGGTCGCAGGGGTGTTGCAGGTTTCCAGCACTGCTTGAAAACTCCCCCCCATCGGAGNCCCCCCCCCCATCGGAGGCAATTTCCAAGATGGCGGCGCCCAGATCGGAGTGAATCTCCGTAAATATTCGATACAGAGTGTTGGAAGGAGGGCCGTCTTAACCCATGAGCACGCTGCCCAGTTTCCCGGGGGGCTCACGAGTGTAGAGGGCCCCATGCTAATGTTGTGACTTGCTGGAAATGAGTAAATACTAGGCTATACTGTACCGGTTACGTCGTACCAGTACCGGTGGCCCATGGAGCGTGGATAGTACACAAACAGTGGTCAAGAATGACCTCATTCATGAACTGTGAACGGTATTACTTCCCCTAAAATTATGGAGTACTGTACTGCAATTCCGCGCCTAAGATCGCATCGAAATTGCATGATTTGCGTCGGGTGTGCAATGTGACTTATCGTCGTCCGAAAGCTGCGCGCGCATCCTGTCTCGATGCAACAAATAGGGGCGACGTCGCACCTTCATTGCATGATTTGCGCTCGGCCTAAGCCTATAGTGCAAGGTAAGATACACAATAGGGCATTTTTCCATATTTTTCAGGCAGTGACAGGGGCTTGCTTGCTCGTTCAAAACTACTCACACATGCATATGCTTGCATTTTGAGTGCACATGCTCACCAGACAACTTGTACAAACAGTGTACAAACTGGAAAAATGTAATTGAAAGTTAACCTGTAATTTATTTGCATATGTGGGAACAGGATTATGGTAACCCTGAGACAACCTCATTTCATATTGAATTACATATTAAGTAAGGAAAAGGCATGTTTACTCAACATTTTTTACCTGCGGAAAGTTCAAACATGAGCAATAATGGTAAACGAGCATTAACTCTCACTTGCCTTAAGTTAAGGCATATGTTGCTCCATTCAATTTTGTCACTGCTAGTTACTGCCAACTTAGCAGTACGATTGCCAACATATGATGTCCAGCAATGGATCGTGAACGGGATCCATTTAAGTGATCCTCACGCGCAACAAGCTAACATCAGGTGGGCAAGAGAAAGAAACTTCTCCATTGACACCATGATAAAATGTGGATTCGTATCCCGACTCGTAGATTTCTTCGAAAATGACGATGAGACAGAGCTGCAATTTGAGGCAGCGTTCGCGCTGACCGAAATAGCATCTGGGGCGCACGATCAGACTACGGAGCTCCTGGTGGCAGTGGAAATCATGCTACGGGGCCTGTGATGCTGGTGAATGCCATCCAGGCGGCTGCATTTCTCTAAACCAAGAGAACCCACGAGTTGCCGTCGATGTTGATGCTGGCACTTCCCCGCAGTTAATCACTCTCCTGTCCGGAAGTGACAAGTAAGTATAATGTGTGATGTTTTTGTCCAAGTGCGTAGCTTACATTTGTAATACTGTGTACAGGCCTGAGCTACAATTGACAGCAGCTGGGGCATTGGCCACCATAGTGCCAGGGACAGCTCATCATATCAAGTCAGTGGTGGACGAAGGAGCCGTCCCCCACCTGGCTACCGTCTTGAGCTAGGGTACTGAAGAAATGGGGAAGCATGCTGTCAGGGTCCTAAGATGCATTGCAGGAAGTGGAGCCTATCAGAGGGACATTGTCATCAGCAGTGCTGGGGTCATCACGCCTCTGCTGGAACAAATCAATAAGCCCACCACTACTGAAAGTCCAGCATAATCTTGAACATCACGATTAACTATTTCTTATGTCCATTGTTACCGCCTGAATTCTTGCGCCACATCACCCTGGACTATGGCCACTTTGTGCAGCAATCCGAACCCGTGGCGTCCCTTGAAAACCGTCTCCCAGCTGATTCCCGGACTTTGCCAACTACTTGACCATTGTACTGACAAGAACGTACTGGGTATGTACCGCTTGTCTTATCCGCTTCATTTAAGTACTTCCTAATGGCATTCTTTTCTCTTCAGAAAATGCGTGTTTGGCTCTCTCATACATCACTTACGATGCGACCAATGCGAATATCCAGAAGGTGGTCAAGCCAATCAGCCGATTCGAACTACCCACTGACGTCACTGTCGCACCTTCTGGGTTGAGACTAGGCCAAGGAGGCACTGAACCCTGCTCATGTACCAACTTGATAAATTGCAAGTCTGAAATTACATACATATGCTACTAACAAAGGTATCATTCAAGACATTCTTGAAGTAATTTTAAAATGCTCCTACTATATAGGGCTACAAATTGTAACTTCTCGGTTCTTTACTTTATTACTACCTGTTAATACGAGCAGCCATGATGACAATTGGCACAATTTTGGCATAATTTTTTAACAGTGAAAATGACATCCTCTCGGATATACAAGGACTTTGATATGTACAGAGTGTAGTGCAATGCACTGCAGGCCTGCGTTGCAACAGACATGTATGACATGCGGAGGGTCGTGCCGGCAAGTGAATGGAACATCCCCGATTAACTACCCCCAATTAAGAGCCCATGAATAATTTGCTTGAACTTTATACGAAAATTACATGAGTAATATTACGCAATAAATATTTGTGTAAAAATCATATTATTATTACAGGTAGGTGTTTCTATCCATCCTCTCTGGATCGTCTCTCTGATTAATTATGAATAGCCAAGGAGTTTGAGTCATTATTGAGGCCGAACCCGGACAAAAATAATGTCAAGCTGAAAATTTGCAGAGGCTCTGTTTGGCATGCTGAACAACATATCAAAAATCCCCGACAATTCCCTGTCGGCGTCATGTTTTTTTTTTTCTTGTTCAAGAAGTACGTAAGTGACAAGGGTTTCTTCACAATCAGACGTACCGATGATGTGTGGGGCGGGGTATGGTCTTATTGAGCAACGCTTGATGCGACATTTGACGTCACGAGGTGTCCTTACTCGTGGTCGTGGCATCACAGACAATACCTTGGCACACTTTGTTCTCAGTTTTCCTGGAGTCCTTTCACTTTGCAATGCACTGGAACAGTTGACAGGTGTGAGCAGAAACTCACCACAGCAGCACGTAGAGATGAGACTCCCGCCGAAAATCAGACAGCCATGATGTGGAAATATTCCGCAAATGGTTTGAGGATCATTCACCTTGAGAAAAAGTTTGAATGTCTTCGATCCATTTCTTCAGGTGTTGTTGGTAATGCACGTACTAACTGTGATCAAGCCAGGGATTTAGTCCCCGTTGCTATGAAGGAGATGGTAGGATCAAATTTTGGCAATGTCAACTGCAGTAGGCCGGACCTTCCAAGATCTTGCGAAGGTCTTCAATGATCAAAAGTCGACACATTCGCAAGTGCTGGAGAGACTTTTGTAAAAATAATGTACCGCCGTGAAGCGTCTGCTGGCAGGATCAATGATGACCTGCGCGTCCATAAGTACGAGCGTCACATTGTAACACAACCAGTGGCTGCTGAGTTCGATATGGTAATTTTGCCTCCCACGAGCTCAGCTTCGGAAGCCAGTTTGGTTGGTTTGGTTTATTTGGAAGAAGCCAAAGCAACTGTGGCTATCTGGCTGTAAGAAGAAGCAAAGGTGGGACAGATGGAGAGAGAAACGAAGAGGAAAAAGAAGAGAGGAAAGACTGGCATCTCTCTTAGTCTGTCTCCTATCCCAAAGACCTGTCCGGCTTGGGTGGCCCTACCAGTAGACGAAGCTACCGCCGGTATAGCTCTTGGGGTCATGGGAGAAACGCAAACCCCACCACCACGATAAGGTGGAGATACCATCGGGGGGTCGGAAGCCAGTCACCGGTCCAAGAAGTGTGCAACAAACACTCCCGAGATGACGCCAACGTCATCATCCATCAATTAACCCCACAGAAGAGGAAACAGTGACACCACCACATGTAACCAAGACCCAATCTTCAACCTCCAGCACCTACTACGAGCTGGGATGTCAATAGCCCAACGAAGAAGTTTAATGGAAGACCTGTTTGGTGCTTGGTCATAGGTCATAGATGATGACAACAAATCGTCGTCCAAGAGAAGAGTTCCAGCTGTTCATGATCACCCTACACCAGATGACTATAAGAAGATCATACAACTGCTAACTACGCCAGAGTTCCTGCCGTTCCTGCAGAACCATGACGTAGGACAGCTGTGGGAAAGGAGTAGAAGCCTGTGAAGACCCCTACTCTTTTGTTTGAAGACAAGAGATGTGTAACGAGAGAAAATCATAGATCCTCATCCGCGGCGGGATTGGCAGAGGATTAGCAACGTATGAGGGTGTCTCCAATGAAGCGGGAGACATGGGCACGAAGACTTCAAAGAAACATGCCCAGTACATGATCATATTATGTATAGGTATGTACAGTACTATATCGCTCAAAAAGATGAGACGATTTCGCATTAGGTTTCAATGCAAAATAGTCTATCGTTTTGAGCGATATTACATCCCAATTTTTTTAAAGACAAAATGTGCATGTTCTGATAGGCGCCTAACCTTTTCGAGCAGTGATGCACATTATTCACATTATCAGTTACTTTTTACATATGCGTGCAAGCGCCATACTCATTCTGTCAGGTGTCCCACATTATGGTGGCAGCGACTATTATTCGAAGCAGCTGCGAAGGTTCATCTCATTACTGTCACACATGAAAATCAGTGAAATAATGGCCTTATCGCAACAAATCGCGAATTCTCTTCGTGATTGTCAACCTTGAACATTTATCAGTGTAACGGAATATGCCTAATTTCGCTAGTTTACGCCTGCTGCCAGCAGGGTGCATAGTTGTCCAGAAAACGCGCTGGCACAATCTCTCCCCGCATGTCACAATCTCCCACCGTTTGACGGTATACTACCTGCTGAGTGCGGGTACATAAACGTGTCACGGGAGACAATCCACCAATCTCATGCGGCAGACAACCTCATACAGACCCAACAGCCTTGATTTCATGTTCGGGAAAATGCATGGGGGCAGACAGTTCTCGCCAAGTGTCCTCTTCCATATTAGATATTCCTAATCGATGTAACGTGAATGGATAGCAATCCCTAGATGGAGGATTTGAGATCTTTTTCGGACAAAAGCTCATGACGCAGTAACATAGGAAATGTACTTGTAGAAACATGGAAATGTAACTGCGTCCGTAAAATACACTACTAATATTATGAATTAAAATGTTTTAGGCTGGAAGCCCGACTATTACTGGCTCAGTCCTCAGAGGTGAAGTGGAAAGGACAGGGAAAGGACGAAAGCAGAACACTCATCAAGCCGAGGACCTGTCCAGACCCTTCCGGGGAGGGCTGCCCAGAGTGCTAGCTGGAGTCT
This sequence comes from Catajapyx aquilonaris, assembly GCA_000934665.2. NCBI lineage: Eukaryota > Metazoa > Arthropoda > Diplura > Dicellurata > Japygidae > Catajapyx > Catajapyx aquilonaris. The sequence continues at coordinate 26,129 of KZ538952.1, forward strand.
TAGCCCCTTGCTACTTTTTGTATATTGTGGGTATAAGAGGTGCCGAGGCGCCGGGGTGTCAACTCCAGTGAAAGCTTTGGGGCTTAACCTCTGTGAGGGAGGGAGCCTGACTTGAGATCTAGGTCTTGCTCTTGCAAAACAGCCCTACTCGATACGGCATCAGATAAGTCCGGGCCTCCTGGTGGGCACCGTGGACTCCACCCTTGGGGCACGGTGAACGCCTGTGTGGGGTCACAGGGCCTAGTGCGCGTGGATTGGTTGCCGGGGCGCTTGGGTCCCGGTCACCGGCCTCCCACTTGGTCCGGGTGGGGAGTGAGTTCGTGGGGGTCCCGAACACTATTGGGACAGCCCTCACGGACCGACTCAAGCGACTGAGGATAGGCAGCCGCGCCCCTTCAGGGCAGAGGGTGGGCTTTAGTTCCATTATATGTCCGTACCTTTTTGATTTGAGTTTATTTGCTTTAAGCCGGGAATCCCGTTAATTGAGTGAGTGGTGTGTGGCGTGAGGCGCACCAAGTGCGCAGATTGTTTGAGGAGTGGAGGAGAAGTCGTGGACGTGTAGTGCGTCCACGCAAGAGAACTACTGAAACTCGTGGCAGCTGCGCGGGCTGGAGCGTGCAGCGTTGCGGTGCACACAACTCTGTCCGCAGAACCATGGATAAGGATGCTGGGGGAATCTTCAGGCCACGGAACAGCCTCACCAGGTCGCCTCCAACACCTGGGCAAGGGACACCACCAGCCGTGACCCAGCAGCAAGGAACACAGCGGCAGCCGCAGGAGAAGCGGAATCCAACAATTGAGGACTTCTTCAGGACCAAGCCGGCGGATGACGGATCCTCCTCTGGACGCATCCTGTCTCTAGAGAGGAAACGTAAGCACCGCGGCGGCCAGGCCTCTCCCGGCACTACTAAGGAGTCGGAGCCTAAGAGGGGGAAGGACGCAGGGAGCCCCCCTGCCACTCCCCGAGACGCGGACGCCGCAGCCGCCATCACGCTGCGCTGGAATCCTCTGGCTCGGAGGTGGGCATGGATGAGGAGGAGGGCGGCACTCGGGACGATCTCGTGGATCCGCCTGGTCTGGTGACGGAGGCGACGGAGGCTTCAATTCAGATCTCGAGGCTGGATCTGAGCTACGCCGGGGGACTTTCGGACTGGGGCACGAGGGAGGCAGCCATACGCAGTCGGTTTGACATGTCGGACGAGGGATGGCTGAAGGAGATGGCGGTCCTCGTTGAGCTCGTGAATATGGCTTTATCCAGAGAGGTGAATGGTAAGGTGTCGGTTACCAGGCAGGACCAGGTTGCTGCCAAAAATGCTCTTCTTAGAATGAAGGATGCCTTTTCTGTGGTGGTTGCTAGGAATCAGTCCCTCAAGGGAGAGTTGTCTACCATGACGATGGAGAGGGAGATATCGCAGGCCGTCGAATCTGGGAGTAAAGTCCTGACGAGGGAAGTGTCGGAGCTTCGGAGGGATCTTGTCACACGAGACCGTGAGGCGGCGTTGGAGGTTCGTCGGCAACAGGCGGCGGGTCACTCGGGCTCCTCTTCATCCTCGACAGCGGTCCCTACATTTGCCCAGATCGCCAGCAGCAGCTCCGGACGGCAGGCCTTTCCTCCAAGGGCTCCGGTGAGTCCGCAATTCCCGTTAATTGTGGAGGTCGAGGAATTTCGGGCCCCGAATCCGTATGTGTTTAAATCCATTCTGAGGGACTCGGTTCCGGCCGCGGTAGTCTCCGACGGGTTTAAGGCCATATCGCAGACCAGAGGGGGGTACAGGGTCAACTGCAGGACGGCGGCCCAGAAGGATGCTGTGTTACAGGCCTTAGCAGACAAAGGGTTTCAGGTTCGGTCCTCCAACCAGTGGAAGCCCACCATTCGTCTTGTCGGCGTGGCTAATGGATTTACAGGTGATACCCTCCTCACGGAACTGGCCGATAGTAACGCTGATGATCTCCGAAGCTTTCGCCCTCTGCAGCAGCACGTCCGGGTTCTTGGAGCCAGGGAATGGCAGAACGCCCCCCGTCAGAACTGGTTTCTGGAGGTAACACCAGAGCTGCACTGTCATCTGAGGGAGCTTGGGAGTCTCCGAGCGGCCATGGAGATGTGTGGCCTGGAGGATATGGTAAGGACGCACAGATGCTTCCGATGCTCCGCCTATGGCCACATGGCCAAGTACTGCAAAGCCCAGGACCCATGCTGCGGCAGGTGCTCTGGGAAACATGAGGCCAGGGACTGTCGGGAGTCTGTCATTTGCTGCCCTAACTGTAAGATCGAACGAGCGGGTGATACTAACCATGGCGCATGGGCCGAGACGTGCCCGGCGTAGCAGCGCAGGAAGGTCCAACTCGCGCGACGCACCGATTATGGTATTCGGGCTTAAGGTAACCCAGTTTAACGCCAGGAGGGGAGTTAACTCCACCTGCCTGGCTATTGAGTGGGGTGCGTCGCGCGGGTTGGACATCCTGTGTATTCAGGAACCGCACATCCCGAGCGTCAGGCACAAGTTAAATCGGTGGACGCATGTGACCAAGGGGGGCTCGGTAGCATTGATCATTTACATTGGACGCACCACGGCGGTTAGGTTGACGTCAGTATCCAGTTCCATCATCGGGGCGTTTACGGTCCTCTGCGGGGATCTGGAATTCACATTGGCGAATGTATATCTGCCGTTTTGGGACGCCCTAGAGGGGGTGGGGGGGGGGGTCTTTCTCAGCTCGCAGGAGTCATGCGCGCCTCTACCTCGATGACTCTGCTGGTTGGAGACTTCAATTCCCGCCTATCGGCATGGGGGGATTTTCGGGACACCAATAGAGGGAGAGATCTGCTGCAATGGGCGACCGCAGCCGGGCTGCAGTTGGTCAATACGGTTCCTTCTCCACCGACGTATGACAACAACGGGCGGATTAGCTGGATCGACCTGACGATGCACCGGCGGCTGGAGGTTCGTAATTGGGAGGTCACCAAGGAGGACTTCGGCAGTGATCACAAGTTTATCCAGTTCGAGGTGATGGGAGGTTGTCCAACCCCGGTCGCCCTGCGCTGGGCATGGTCCCGGGCCCATTGGGAGGAGTTTGAGTCCCAAGTGGGTGAGTGGGCTGCAGCGCAGGACGATCCGGGGACGTTGGGTCAGGAAGACCTCGATCTACAAGCTTCAGCCTTTCAGGAAGCCTGCATGGCCGCCACCGTGGATTGCGTCCCCAGACGGAGCTGCCAGGTAAAGGCCTACTCTTTCTGGTCACCGGAGCTGGCACGATTACGTCGGGAGATGCGTTTCTGTCGACGTCGGCTCCAGGCCTCCCGGGGGGGCGACCCCGGCATGGAGTCGCTTGAGAGGACCCGCTGGCGGGAGTCGAGGCGCAGTTACAATAAGGCCCTCCATGACCACAAGGCGGAGAGCTGGAGGAAATATTGCCAGGCTGCTTCAGAGGAGAACCCGTTCACGGTGCCGTATCGGATCCTCCGAGAGACGTTCGGCAGGACTCTTGAGTCTTCCCGGGGCGACGAGAGTGCGGTCGGGGCGGATCTCGAGGCTCTGGATCGGGAACTCGTCAACCGGTACTTTCCTAAGGACGACGGCTCGTGGGACCCCGACGAGTACGAATATGATGGTCCGGAACAGTGGGAGCCACCGATTGCTGCGGTGGAGCTCCAAACAGCTATACGCGAGATGAGCGGGAATAAGGCGCAAGGGCCCGACGGGCTTCCCTTGATTTGTTTGGGGCACGTTCACAAGGCGGCAGGCCAGTACTGGGCGTCGCTTATTGGTTCGCTTTTTCGGATCCACCATTTTCCACCGGCCTGGAAGGAGAGCAGGGTCGCTTGGGTTCCAAAGGACAGCGAGGGGGCGGTTAGGCCCATTTGTCTGGCGCCCGCACTCGGAAGGGGCAGACCCTCCCATGACAGTGTGTCGAGGATGGCATCTGTCACACAATAATGCAAATATGAATATGCAACTCAAAGTACTTGTCTAATTTATTCATCACCAATGTATTCATCACAGGTTCACACCATATGTAAAGCTTATGAGAGCGAAACAGCAGCACCTCTGCTCGTATATGTTCACGTTTAATCAGCATGAAATAACTAACCAATACAGATGTTTACTGCCTTCCTAAATTACTTACCATTTGATTTTATATTCCAGTTCGGAAGCGAGCCATGATAATCATAGATTTGATGCAAATCGAATGTCTATAATGCAAAGTGTCAGCATATTATACGAGGATGAATAATTTTTCCAGTGTCCCGTATTGGGAAGAAACACTACGGTAATTATGGCAATATGCCTCCTAGTGCACCAAGAAAAGTATATTATACAAATTCTGTCAGAATTACAATGCAATGCAATTGCAATGATCTTTAGTAAAGAAATGCCCCCTAAGTTAAGTGATAATGGACACGTGACTCGACTAGGATGAGACCACCGTTTGTGAGTGCACATTTCCTAAGTATGTACTGTACACATATTATTATTGTATATTGGTGTGTACAGTACATACTTAGGAAATGTGCACTCACAAACGGTGGTCTCATCCTAGTCGAGTCAAATCTTTAGGAAAAATGGCATATTTCAACAAATAGTATTGTAGTAGGCCTACTACTCCGATGAACTGACATCAAAGACAGGGAACGACACCATGACACATACATCCCCTTCGCTGCGACACTGGGCATAGGAACTACACTACGACCATGTTCCGATTCCAAGAAGGAGGAAGGAAGCCTCAACATTGCGAGCACCAACTTTCAACCCGAGGGACAGGCTCCTCCTTCGGATGTAATTATCGACTTCAGTGATATTTAAACGCTACATTATCTGTAGGCTGCTTCCAAGAAGAAGAAAAATACAATTCAATTACGCGATGAGCTATTGTGACGACCTCAAAAGAGGTCTTCTTGTACCGGCAAGATACGTGTAACCGATTATTATCTCTCACAGCCACATGATTCACTTAGAAAAGGAAAGCAAATGACCATCCCATACGTGACCAGCAAAATAATTCTTCTTGCAATTGGCTAAGTGACACTTACTGAACTCTCCATGAGCAATTTAATTTGCAGCAAGCCTGCGAATCCAGAATGGAACCATACGTACGATGCCTTACAGACTGGTTTTCGACAAAAAGGCACACTTCTACAAGTAGACGACTCGACCACTAATATGGAATCCCTGGAACACACTTCAGCAGGGACAGGCTGCCTCTTGGGATGCAAGAATAGGATCGTGAGTGAATGATACATATGGGTATGACTGCTTCCAAGCTGAAGAAAAATATATCATTCATAATATAACCACCATCAGTGAAAGCTCCCAAGACGTTCATTATAATATGTTCCATTCACCCATTCTATAGTACAGATATCAAAATGACAAGAATGTAGTAGCTTCCTTTAATCGTAATGAAAAACTCCCATTGACTATCCACTGGAAAACAATTTTTGTAGTGACCTGGCAACCGGGATGTTATCTGTTGCCCATGTTGCCAGACCAGGGGTTCAGTATTGAAAAACTCCCATCGACTATTTAACAAAAAGCCATTTTTCGCAGCATCTGATGATGTGAACATGGAAGAAACCACAACGCCCATTTTAGTCAGACGCAGACGCAGGAAAAACTGGTGTCTGTCCACCGAGGCCCTCATACCAACCCAAACCAGAAAAATACCACTCATTGCGGCATACAGGGTCCTAAGGGACGAACTCAGAGCAGGACGCAAAGGCCGCTGGAACTCATTCCTGCAGAGACGTCCCATTTATTTATTTTTTAACGCGAAAGAGAAGCAACAATCGGCTTATCTCATTACTGTTGTTTGATTTCCAGCTTTACAAACTGGTTTTAGACAAAAAAGGCCTAGCACCTTTACAAGAAGTAGACTCGACTACTTCGGTTCATACCAATACAGAACAAAGAGGAAACAAACTTGAGAGATAAACAGGCTGCCTCTCGGGATGCAATAATTGCGCGGATGATACTTTTATTTGTTTGACTGCTTCCAAGCTGAAGGAAAGTATATTTCATGATAATTATCACCACGATTATTGAATGCTGCCAGCACGTTCACTGCAATATGTTGCAATTATTAACAGAGAGATCCGAGCAGAGATCTCCCAATTACATACACGAATGTCCACCATGTTCACCATTTTGAAGAACTGCCATTATATTGACTCTCTTATGGAAGACCATTTTTCGCAGCATCCAACACACCCAGGGTATAAAAGCGGATTTGGAAAACCTACATCACCTCTTAAGCCTCACACTATCATGTTGGAAGTCTTAACAACGATGCGACGAATCATCCAGATGTGGCTTGCTGTAAATTTATTGTAAAAAGTAGTTTAGTGGATTCCATTCAAAATGTCTGATCTTATTTTTTTAAATGGAAGAGCAGGTCTTGATACTGTGGAAATCTGCTGAAATCACTTGCTGAAATGTAGCCAACCCGCCATTACGGGCCTCCTGGGCGAAAACTGGCGTGGCGCCATATCTGAATTTGAAGAGTATGGTCTCAGGGAACTTTGTACCAAATTTCATACTCTTCTCACCAAATGCACAGTTGACACATTATTCGTCCCGTAACGTACTGACTATTCCAAGAAAAATTTGCAAACCCCAGCTTGGAAACCTGGATTGAGATAAAACCCGCCATTCCAAGCACCGACATGATTTGACCTTCCCCAGCCCTTGTGACAATTCGAAGAGTCTCGCATTGTTCCCAATTTGGGCTTTCTTTGCAAAGGTATATTCATTTTTGTATACACCTGCAGTGCAAATGCTGTAATAAGCCTGCCACCTTGACCAACACTTCCCAGGAAAGACTACGACAAAACACATAAGAAAAGTAATGCATTGCGTTAAAATAAAAATTATCCTGCAAAGAGGTCCCGCAGACCTACTACGATGTCCGATTGATCAGGCAGGGAAGAAGATCTTCCCCTTAAAACACCCTACTACAGACTAAGTTTCTGCAGTAGTTCTGACCCACAGCCTTCAACTCGCTTGTGGGGAAATGCATAGGCAACTGGCCACATTTCCTCTTCCACCCTACCCTGTGAAAGAGAGACGAGTAGAGATGGTCTTCGGGCAAAAGTTCATGACGCAGCACCATCAACAATGTACAGTACTTGCAGGAAGAGAGAAAAGTGCCTACGTCGATAATATTTTACAAATATTTTTGATACATTACGATAATGCAGTTTTTTAGGCACACGCCTGCCTCGTACTGTCTGAAAACCTGCACACGAGTAGGATCAGATGCATACCACTCCTTGCGGAAGTCCAGTGCCCAATTAAGAAACCACAAAGTCCGCTGGATATTATTTGGTGTGGAGAACAACATGCCACATCCTATCTAATTAAAAAAACGAAAGAAATTATCCAAGCATCTATAAAAATTTTAGCACACTTGTTGGCACAAAGATTGGTGACACATCTGATCTTTTCAGACTTGGAAGTTTTCTTGGAGAAACAGATATGACGAAAGGGATAATACGTGGTATGTGACCTCTGACAATGGTATTGTTCAAGGTTTTACAATAGTTGCTGCACCTAATTTTCACAGGGACATAGTGACATAATATTGTGGACCTTGCATTTTACAAGACACGATCAACGTACAATACGACAAAACGACAGCCAGGCTTCACTATGCACATTGCAAAACTATGAAGCAAAAATCACTGACAATGTACAAAAATCACCATCACCTGGGACAAATCGTCATCCATCCCTGGGTTCACCCAGAAGAGACTAGAATTCCGCGAATGGCATATTGAATTTTACAACATTCAAGGAGATTCCCCGAATGATAACACTCACTTCGACGACACAATGTTTGGTAGAAACTGTACATACTACCCGTGAGTGTAAGTGATGTATGTGGGTACACACTACTTACTGTGACCAAAGTCTATTACAGACTTGTCTCACTCTATATAGTGTGATTTAGTTGTAATAATTTATTATTATAATAATTAATAATCCTGCTTCAGGACACCAGTTGGGAAAAAAAGAATAAATTGAAATCACCAGAGTTGCTTTTGTCAGGAACATTGGTCCACATTTTGCTGCTACCCTGTACCACTCACTCTGCCGACAAAATTCTCGACGAGTACATGCTGTCCATGAGGATATGGAAACGGGGGGTTTACAAGGACGTACAGTAACTTACGTTACCATCAGAATAATGACAAACTTTGCAAAGTCAAACAGCTACCATTTATACAACCTGATACATCTGATAATTATGCTAATTTTAAATTCCGGAAATCCCCATCAAATATTACACATTCAAAGATGATTCCATTACATGGAAATTAGATGAGGATTGATTACAAACCCTTGCGACTTTTGCATCACGAACCTCTAATAATGCCAAAAAACTGTTCGACAAGTTTTTACTAAATTCATAAATGGATATACTCAATTAAGTTCCGGAAATCTCCATAACGCATTATGCACTTATGGAATAAAATGACTTCTTTGCATGTGCACTTGGAGACGAATTGTATCGTAACCTTAGTAACAGAGATAGACCCTTGGGGCTTGAATAGTCATTTGTGAAATCCAAGGTCCCCCTATATCAGGTAAGAACCTCTAGTGAAGTCCAATAAAATTTTAAACATAGCTAGGCCTATAATTATATTAAAATATTAAAGAGGAATCATTTTTCTGACACAAAATGTTTCACAAAAAATGATCTGGAGGAGGAGCAGTATAATCGAAAGAAGACGAGGGCGAACAGCACCGAATTCCAGCAACAACCAGACCCGCAACGCATACTAACTGAAATTGTACTTTATTGTACACATTATTTGGCGAGTACTGTACATATAACTACAGAAGTGTAAGTGACTGCAGGTATGGACGGGCCATACACTACCTACAAAGTGTAATTAGATGCATAATGCAGGAATGGGAAACAGCTGATGCGGTTCAGACCTAGGCCACCCAGTGGCGAAGTTTAGAATATGGAGTCGGAAATAAAACTTACATGTAGGTGTATGAGATAGTCGCATTTCAATGGCTAACGATGATAATTATTTTCTGCTCCATAAATTGAAGAGAGACCGGATAATGCAGTGGCATATTATATTACTTCAACTACACACATAAGCCTACGGGTGTGCAAGAAGTAATTCAACCCAATGCTTACCAGCTGTGATCAAGGTCCATGGATCGTTCAAAAAATTATCGCTAATATGTAATGCTTTCATTCACATTAAATACTATATGGACTATATGAAATATTAGTTTACTATAATATTTACTCTTGTCTAATCATAAGCAAGAGTGCTGTACAAGTCACAAACTGCGAAATCTCGATCCTTATGCATCATTAACCTAGCATGAAAGATTTTAAAGGGCCAAGGGCAAGAAAATCTCTGACTCCAACGGTAAGTACCCCGGTTACGAATCTCAGAAATGGTACAAAGAAAGTTACTGACACAGTTGAGCACCTTGCATTTAGATGTTAATGTCCGGAGATAATGATCCTAGCTTATTACCTCTCACTGCGACAGTGTGTTGGATATCTCCTTGTATATTCTTATAGGAATAACCCAACATGGAGGATCTCATCTGATCAAACATAATTATTATAAGACCTTTACAAATTAGTGCATGAGAAGTACAGTATTGATGTGCACCTTGCTGTGAGTAAAGGTGACAAATACGATCCCAAACAACACTATCGGCTTATCTCATAACTATTGTATGATTTCCAGCCTTATACAAATTGGTATAATTAATGACATGCGCAATTATTAAATTGTAGCACTGTCGTTGTCATCTGTTGCATTCACTCATTATTAACACAGAGATCATAGCATAGATCCCATAGTCACATGAATCCATTCTAGTCCTTTCACCATTTTGAAGACCCTTAACTGTCTTATATGGAAGACCATTTTCCGACGCATTCAACAACACAGCGATCGAAATTGCAAAACCTAGATCGCACCTCAGAGTTTGTTAAATAATTATGGGACCAATTGAAGTATCAACAAATTGAAACATCAACCTCCACCAAGGATGAAAAGGTACTGTCGCCTAAAACATTCGTTGCTATTGTGGCTAGCAAACGATTACTACTGGAGGAAAAAAGAGAAAAGGAATGGTTAGGCGGCCGATGAGATTCAGGGGAAGCCTGAGATATGATGGCGGTCAGCCTGCCGCCTCACAGGGGAATATTGGAAATGTCCAAAGAAAGACGAAGGAGACGATGCAAAGGGGGGAAGACTGGAGATGCCTTTCGCCGCAATGCCGATTATTATTTATCGGAGGTGAGCCCGAGAGATATGCAACACAATATTAGGCGAAGTTACATATTATAATATGTACCTTCTAGAAATGGAAGCGGCCCAGCCTCAACAATGGAAAGTTAAACTACCAGCTTCTCATAGCCTGTGCCATCAGGGCAACTAATTGCAGGAGAGACATAACAAGAGGTCAGATTGTGCTGGATATGATGGCCAGATGTGAACCACGAACCCTGGCTGCCAACCAGATGAAAAGGTAACTCTCAGCCTCCCTGAGCCGAAATGTTGGAATAGGACATCTAAAAAAAACAGATACCGGTAGCTATAATTTCCAGAGCACTACCGTATAATATTGACCAACACATTTTTGACAAACAAATTATGGAGGAATTGTATTGTTGCAGTGTCACAACACCCCTTGCAACACATGCTTAGGAATACACCAGCAACATTAGAAGATGGGTGTCCATAGGCCGGAGCCGAGAGGCGCTATTCGCATGGGTTAAAAATACTTCATTCTGTGCCGAAAGAAATAAAATCAGTTTATGCAGTTCTATATTGCAAGTTTCTATATATTTTCTGAATCTACTCGACGAGCTGAGTTGAATGACACTATTCATAAAGTGAGGAAACGTTCAGGTTGTCGACTGTTACTGAAGACTGTTGGCTACAATGTTGTTGTGCGGTTGGAACAGATGCAAAAATTTCGCCATGAATGATTTCGGATGCGGATATATCATATCGGATGTCTCGTTGTCACCCCCATAATTTCAAGTGCATAGAGCAACGAAGTAGCCAACTGCATGTGAAAGGGGTCGCTTATAATAATTATACAGATTTAGATAATTATACAGTTGTTGAAGGAGTGTGGTTGAAAGTTGATTGTGCGATGTCAATCAAAATGTATTTTGTCGCCCTGATATGGAATGCTATGATTGATTCCTGCATGTTTAGCAACTCTGTATGTGGAGATGGGCAGAAATGTGTAGAATAAAGTCATACTAATATAATGGCATATTTAATGACACATAATGGCTTTTACATTAATACACAACCCTTAAAACAACACTGTAGCACTTTAAATAATTTAAATTTAAAAAAATATGACGCAAGGAAACGAAGGGCAATGGTCAATGACGCTAGGTACAACGTATCCCATATTACCGGCACCATAATGAATAAGTAGCTGGTGTTAAAATATTTTACATGACAAATCTGAGAATGTTAATGCAGAAAGTACCCAGAGAACGAAGCATGTACTAAACTCATATGGACTTGAAACTACGACTTGTGCGCAAAAATTGTACTTTTGCGTGCGTTGGAACGCCGCGCCGTTTCTGCGTGCGTGTTGACATTGGTTGCCCGTGGTTGCCATTCACCGCGCGCATCTGTTGGCGCCTTGTGCGTGCGTCGTCGATCTATTCCAGGTAGATCCTACGCGCAAGCACATGCCACAAGCACGACCGGTATCCAATCACACTCCTCGACGTGAGTGGCGCTGCATCTCTTTGATCTGCAGCCATGCACTATTTCCCATTAACTTCACGTGTTTTGTACTTTCTTGTACTTGTGGCGGCTGGGTTGGACCATGGTCGGCACTTTGCTGCTGCCGGCATTGTTGCCACAGAACTAATGACACATTATTTGGCGAGTAATACTACACATGTGTGTGAATTATGCCCCCAGGTATGCACGGGCATAGAGTACAAACTAAGTGTAATTAAATGCATATTGCAGGAATTAGGGACAGCGGGCAGCCATAGGCATCATCCGTCTACAGGCTACGTACGCCACCAAGTGGCGAAGTTTAAAATAGGGGTCGGAAATGAAAGTTATATGATAAAGTTGTTGCATTTCAAAGGCCATGTTCTTTTCTGATCCAGGGAGACCAAATAAGCGCAGTGACATCATTTACACATAAGCCTACGGATGTGCAAGAAATAAGTAGGCTTTAATTTATCCCAATGGTACTCTGTAGTCTTCTTACCAGCTGTGAGTAAGGACCATGTATCCTACATTGTTAAAATTTCCAATATGCACTGTAATGTTATGCAGCTACATGTACGACGTAGACTTTCATTCACAATAAAAAAAACTCCATATATGACATATGAATCTGATATTTAATCTTCTCCAACTTTATGCTGGGACTACTACATCGCTCAAAAAGATGGGAGACGATGTTGCATTTGGTTTCAATGCAAAATCGTCTCTATGTTTTTGAAAATATAGTACATACTACTCACGAGTGTGAATAACACCTGTGAGTACACAAACTAAGATAATAATCTTGATTCTGTAGGCTACACCAGTTGGGAAAAATGGTATGGAAATCATCAGAATTATTGCTTTTTCAAGACGAACCCTATACCATATTTTCATGAGTCGGTCCATGAATTACAGTGTACACATTGATTCATAAGGATTCATAGCGTAATGTGTTTCCTGGAAAAACCCTTTGTTTTTCACCCTCTTACATGAGCATCATACCACATCAAAACAATACTGCATTTTGGGTCTCTCACAAATGTGCGATGCTGCATCGTGGAAACGATTACTCTCTCCATGATATGACACGTATGCATCAACGCATTTTATTGACAAACGTGACTATTAAATGTGACCATATATCCGTAAATGATGACAAAAACCTAAATGACACAACGACGTATCACATATTTTTGTACCCAAAAATCTGGGCTTTCCTGAGCAGACGTCGCTTAATTTTTACTCATGTCCTGAATTGGAATATTTAGAAATAAGCCTGCAACGCGTACCGATATTTCTCAGAAAATACCTTCCGAGAAACTTAATGCGTAGAGTAGCAATAAAATTACCCTCCCAAGAGGTATAAAACGATGAATTGTCTATGACGTCCGGATGATCAGGTGGGAGAACTCTCCTTCTCACCATTAGGCCCTGACAATGGGCAGCTCCCGACAAAATAATGAAACGTTACAACACAA
>JYFJ02003688.1:0-42636 GCA_000934665.2 Catajapyx aquilonaris
CAAATTAAAACCTTTCCTTAACCCTTAACTACGTAGGTGGGCGAAACACCTTTAACTACGTAGGTGGAGCCTGAGAGGCTCCAACGGCATATTTAAATTTATGCTTATCAACTAAATTATTATATTGGACTTTTCACATACAGAATGTGCAGTTCAGATCATTAGGCTTCCGAAAACGTAAAAATCACACGCTGAGTCAGCATATTCTGACAGGGAAAATTTTTTAATTAAAAGGTTACATCAACAACTTTGAGCCGCTCTGGCTTCACCTGCATAGGGATAGCCTGAGTGGTTAGAGGGACCTGTTCCTCGTTACGATTTTTTTTAAACCAAAGAATAGGGACTAAAAAATTTGTTATTTCCTTTTCATGCTTAGGAAGGTTTTTCTGACAAAGTCACGGAAGGAGAGTGGAAANTGCTGTGACAATTTCAGGTCCGCACCTCCAGCGAGACGGCTACGCCGGCGGTGCGAACACAACGCAGCACCCGTCCCTCGGCCCAACTTGCCCTCCGCGAGTGGGAAAAATCGTCGTGATCGTGCGCCCTTAAGGGTTAATTTTGTAGAGAAATGATGAAAGATTAGCATTTTTAAGCATTGAAAATTGCCCACTAAAATTTATATTGATTGAATTATTATTGTCAGCTAAGTGAAGTTGGGGTAAGTGTGGCCAGATTTTGATTAGGTGCAATTTAAAGGCATGCTACTTCCTCAGTAAATAGCAAGTGAGACAAAAATGTAATGGGAAATATACCTTACCAGCTTACCTTATTGGCTTTCAAAGTGGCCTATTGCATAACATTCATCTATGTGGGTACTCAGAAGAATAATCAAAATATGCTAGTGGTGCTTAGTGCCGCACTTGCCTCGCAATATGGAGTAAGTGCGACTTAGGAATTCTGTCACAGTAATAAACTTTGTTCTGATTGCATAGGACTAGTGACACAAAGACATGAACGTCCTCTGTCAGTCTGTATATTCGGAATTTAAAAATTTTGAGTTCTTACGGGACAGAACTTTCGTTCCCTGCTCTGCAACAGATTGGCTAACAGTACCGGTACTGACATTATATGATTAAAATGCATTATGTGGAAGTATTTTCACATCAGTGTTTGAAATTAGCCTGTCACCAGTTGCGGACTATCCATATGTCTTGTCGCCTCTTGTGGCGACCGCTAGCTTTATTCCCCCAATATTACATTTCGATCCATACACTTGTATTAATTGGGTATGCACTTGCCCTGTCTAGTTAGGGGTAAGTGCATCACTCCTTTTAAACCAGCCTGACTACGCCACCAAAACGGCAAAACCGAACAATAACAGTGTGATAGTACACCTTAACCTCTTACGTACAGTGCTGGAGCGGTTGTGCAGCATGAGATTCAAGGCTTGTAAAAAAAAATTCCAAAGGATACTTACATACTCGCCAGAGAAGTTAAAATTCCACCTTGAGCTTGGCGGCCATTTTATATCAACGTGATGTATACTTTTAGCAGAGTGGTAAAAGGTCTTAGTGAACGTTTACATGATTTTCAATAGCTCCTGCCACCTTGTGCTACATATTAGAAGCAATTCCGCACTTGCCCCATTGTCGCACTTAACACCAAATTACCTTACTCAAAAAATTGAGCCATTTCTAACATTGCCAGATTTTTAAATAAAAAAGTCGCCAATGCTCCTTATTTTCTGCACGGCCATGTGATGTAGGGAAACATTGCAAGATGGAAATTTTCAGTTTCAGATTTGTTGGTGGAGGATCTAATTAGGCAGAAACTGAGAGTCACTTTGTCATGTAATATTATTAGGATTCAGGATTAGGCACTAAATATAGCGATTGGAGCCAACCAATATCCTGGGTGTGATACTCCCTGGTTGGTGTATCATCAATTATCATCCAATTAGAGCCTATTGTGCATTTGAAGTGTGCAGTATGCAGTTTACTCCATCGCGAGGAAGTTGTACCTACACAAAAGCTGGAAATCAATACTTAATTTTGTGAGAACAAACTAACCTTGGCAAAGAGCAGAGGAGTTATTTTTAAAGCGTCAATAGTAGAGGACTAACTTAGTCCTGTTTCCAGTGTATTACAGTACACATTTGGGAGCCAGGAGGATAGGCCATGAAAATTTGCAATTAGCTCTTAACTGAACATTAAAATGATCGGTGGAACTAGGGATAAGTCTGCAGCCGTGAAGATTCCTCTTCATGATAACAAATAAGCAAAACAATCTCATTTTGAAGTCAGCCTTGCATTGAGGCCTTTGTAGATGTTATTGGTATTATAGTTGGCTGTCATGTGTATTATGACACATTTGAAGGAAAAGTGGTAGGGATGTGAAGACTGGGGATAGCCAGTGTGATGGAGTTTACATAAAATTTTACCCATGTTCATTTTGCATCAGGGCTTTGATTAATCCACCATGTTATTCCAGACAAGGGCACCGTGTATGCTTGTGGTGACAACAAAATGGGCCAATGTGGAGTGGGTAACCAAGATCCAATTGTGAGTCGTCCCACTGAAATCAGTCTGAAGGGCCGCATGGTTAAGAAGGTGTCATGTGGAGCGGAGTTCAGTCTGGCCTTGGACACAAAGGGCCATGTGTACTCTTTTGGCTGCCCTGAGTATGGCCAGCTGGGTCACAATACAGATGGCCGCTACTTTGCACAGCGAAACAAGTTGGCTTTTGACTGTGAAACAGTCCCAAAGAGGGTTCTGGTGTTTGTGGAGCGCAGCAGAGATGGCCATGTGGCACCAGTTGAGGGTGTGGAAATCACTGACATAGCTTGCGGAGCCAACCACACAGTTGCCCTTGACACTCAGAGGAGGGCATACTCCTGGGGGTTTGGGGGCTATGGAAGACTTGGACATGCTGAACAGAGGGATGAGATGGTGCCCAGGCTAATCAAGTACTTCGAGGGTCCTGGAAGAAGGGTCAAGTCTGTGCATGCTGGATCAACTTTCAGCATGGCCATCAGTGAACTTGGTAGGGCTTAAGATTCAATCTATTAGGGCAGTGGTTCCCCTCCTGACGGCCATGAACTTACACCAAATTCAAATATTAATTAAATGTGTTATTACTGCCGAACAACATGCTGAGATGAGGTGCTTGGATTTTGGAGGCTTTTTTATTGAGTAGTAGAGAGAGAAAAATACATACCATGTGTTTATAATAAGGGAACATATTGGTTTCTATCTGAACTTGGGAAGTAACGGGTATGCCCATTGCATGTTAACCTTCATCAAAACTGCGATGTTCGTGATTGACAGGAATTCTGCAAGGGTTTTCCCAGAGTTTTCACTACCCTCGTATAAGGATATGCTTCCAGACTAAGATTTGAAATGACACTCGTGAGTGATAAATTATCACAAGGCTCATTGCGGCTCATTGAGTGCCTTGAGACCAGTGGCCTATATCAACAGCATATTGCATACATTTCAACATTAAATGACCTTGCTACGTGACCTAACTATATAAGCATCATGCCAGTGACAAAGTAACCTCTGATAAATTACCTGACCTAGCAATATATCTGTCACACCACTGACAAAATAACCCTCTGATGTACCTGTGATAACCTACCTAGCCATCTAGATATGATAAAAAAGTTGTACTTAAACTGGTATGTAAATACGAATTGAATTTTTTAATGTCTCACATATCCTGCAGCTCAACAATGCAATACATCTGGACAGAGACAGTAATGATTTTCCCTTGTGTATTCATTCAGGCGCTGTATTCCTATGGGGTCAGACAAAGAGAACAGGGGAGGCCAACATGTACCCGAAGCCAATCCAAGATTTGGGTGGGTGGAATGTGAAATGTGTGGCTTGCTCTCTAACGTCCATATTAGTAGTGGCAGATGACTCCCTGATATCCTGGGGACCAAGCCCCACATACGGGGAGCAGGTATGTTGATGTTTAAACATTTCAGGTATATGAGAATTTGATAAGGATGAGCTTGGTTTTGCTTCAGGGTCACGGTGAAACCAAGCGTTCCAGCAGCCATCCTGCGGAAGTGAAGGCTGTTGAAGGCCTGATTGTAACACAGGTGGCCTGTGGGCAGGGCCACTCCCTTCTGATTGTTAAGGACAGGACTGACGAAGAAAAGCAACTCATCAGCAAGCTGCCGGAGTTTGCTCCTTGAGCAAAACTAATTTCATTTCATCTTTCATTCTCTTTTCACAACTTATCTCCCATCATTCTTCATTTCCTTCTGCAGAGGTGAGTCCTTTGATTTATTCGGAGGGAAAGGTCACCATTAGAGAGCCGAGTGGAAGCAGCAGACCATCACTGGCCAAAAGGTGTGCTTAGTGTTGGTCCTGAGTTCACTTCAAGCGAGAGTTGCCTGCATCCAATTCGCAGAAACCAATTAGACAGAGGGCGTTTACGGAGTACAAGTGGCAACAGAAGCTCAACGATCTCATTTTGGCAACATGTGCTACATGGATTTTTGTGGTTTACCTGGTCTCTCTGTTCTTCGATACCATTGTTTATTTTTTACCCAGTGTGTGCCTCTCAAGTATTGCCGTGCACACAGACAGATCAACCGTGGCACTTAAGTTGTTCCTTGCAAGCCGCAGATTTGTTATTTTTATATATCCACACTCACTAGTACAATGCAGTTCCATAGCCCAGCCAGCACATGCCACCCAAATGCATGTGTAGCTTCAAATCCTTTGGGTTCCTCCTAGAGCAGATTTATGGGTGATAAGAGATGGCCTTTTTTTTATAACAGCCTAGTGTTCCCTCTCATCCACACCTCAACTACAGATTCTTGGTCACATTCAATGCTGATCGATAGGTGGCAGGTGTTCGCACTCGTTTTTTTTCCCCCCCTCCTTCCCACCAGTGTGTAGTATTAAAAGGTTCAGGGGTTCAATATTTTTTCCCTTTTTGTCAAAAAGTGTTGTCTCAGCGGATGGTGCATATTATGGATATCCACTTTGTCCTCCAATGCAAGCTGACTGGGATTTTGGAAATTAATGTAGTACTTGGAAAGCAACTAAAAAAATGTGTAACAATGAGAGAGAGAGATGGCAATTTAATGGCAAGATCCAAGATAGATTAATCTACCTCCTGAATCCTCCATCCCCCCCATTTTTTCTATTTAGACAAGGTGAAAGCAAGTGTTTTTGTATTTATTACTATTATGGACGCACAGCAAGTGAGAATAATATTATCGAATGGTTATTCAGTTACTGGTTGTCTTCTTTTCGGAATTTTGCTAATCTTACGGGGAGCACAACAATGACGCTAGACTTTTTAAAAGTTTAAAATAGGGTCTTTTTTTGACCTAGCATTTGGCATGTAATCACTGCCAGAAATTATTTGATCCAGTACCTGTTGTGCAGTTTTATTTATTTTTAAACAGATCTTTGTTGTAGGGATTTTTTTATAAAAAAGATTCAATTCTCACGAAACTGCCCTGCCCATACATGCATTTTTCTATGTGACTGTACAGAACACTTTTATCAGGTCAATGTTTTCAGAAAACTTTTAGAGAAATAAAATTATGAATGTCTTTCAATATGGTGTCTCTGATTGCTTCAGAATCCTGTTGCCCTTTGATTCAACTAGATCACAAGTTCTCAAAGTGCAGTCTGCAGCTCACCAGTGGGCCTCGCTGATTACAATCAGGAGTCTTTACAGGTGAACGACAATGTGCTTATTGTGCCTGGGTCTTCGGGACAGGAAGCATTCATTTGTGAAATCATTGAAACTGTAACTGTCAAGTACTGCGCATGCTCTTGCCGCAGCGCTTTTCCTCTAGGTGAACTTGAGCTGCTTGAGAGGCAGTTGACCTCCAAGAGGGGAGTCCCAGTGGCCTTGACACAAAATCAGTTTGAAGGTTGCTGGGTTGCTCTAAAGCTGATAACAGAACTGAACAAGCCGATAGTGGTTCTTCGTGCAAAAAGGATTGCCAATCACTCATTGAGTAAACCATTCAGCAGCATTTTATTATAAAACATGAGTTCAGGTATAACAATCTTAATCCTAAATGCCTTGTAAATATATATTTTTCATTCTGTAAGAGGTTTTGGCCATGTTTCTGGCGACAAGCTGTACGACCAGCAATATCAGCATCATAAAAATCACAAAATAGTCATGGAATAATACAGTATCTTATGTACAGCGCAACAGTCTGAGCAACGTCTCAGTCTTATTTCCCGGAAAGTAGTCCATTTCTATTTACAGTCTAGGTCACAACCCTGTGCAGTACATTTTGTGGAATGGAAGGCACGATCACTTCAGCAAGACTCGTCTGGTGATCACGTGCAAGAAGGACAGTGTGGCAATGCAACCGACCAGGAACCACAGGCCGGGAGGTACCACCGGGGACTTGGTCAGCAATGTTGTCACCAGAAGGACAGCCTGTGCCACAAGCAGCGTCAAAGCCAGGATCAGAATGGCAGGGAAGGCCAGTGCCACCCCAAACGCCGTCGCGCGACGTCGCAGGCGTCGAGCCCTGAGCGAAATTTCCGCCGCCGAACCCAGCCCCGCCCACCGAAGCACTCCAACCAATGAGCGCCCTCCATGCAGCAGCGGTTTGCTCATCTGCGCACCTAGAATGAAAAGCACCATTTAGCGCATGACGTCACAACCAATCGTCGCTGATTGGCTGATTCCAACGACAACGACCACCGTGTGAACCAAAAGCAACCTACCGAGAAGCGGCCACATGATGGGCTGAGGTGGCACCACTGCAGATTTTCCGGCAGGCAGCACGTCGGTCATGGCTGATGCACCTGTTATGGTACAAAACAAATGTGAGAATTACTGTCCGACAGAGAGAAAGCTGGTGGTTGGTGCTACCTGATTGGTCAAGGCCTGACCTCATCTCCTGAAAATAATGGACCACAACAAGCAAGGAGCACGTGCTGTTCTCTCTCTTTCTATACAAGGGGCCGTTGACTTCCTATTTTCACCATATCGTATCCATTTTTAACAACAGAAACATTACGAGACCATAAATGCATTTGGCCGATGGTCAAGGTCTGACCCATCGTTACAAAGTCAAGAACACAGCTTCAACCCATCCTGTTCATACAAAAAAAATAAGGGGGGTACAAGGTACATTCCTCCTGAAGTTGTACGACCGGTTTTTACCCATAATTTCGGTGCGGTTTGGGGGCATTCTCTTGCACAGGTGGGGGTTTCAACTTCTTCCGTACGTGTGCTGACTACTCAACCGGAAATATTCTCCAGACATGCATGACAATCGAGGCTTTTGGAGCATCGGTTCGCACCCCAATTATTTGCAAAGTACGCCATTTCCTGGCCATTTTTTTTTTGCACTTGCATAGTTACGATCGGAATTTCCGGGCAGATAACGGTGCAAGCACAGCATCTTTCGCGCATCACTTGGTACATGGTTGCAACCTGTATGTCGTAATGTGCGACATTGCCGGTGCGGATCTACAAAATTGCATATAGAGATGAAAACTTTCACGACACTCATAGTCAATGGCCACAACCGACTTTCTTTTCCTTGGATGCAAAAAGTGGCTTCATGTAACCAAGCACCGATCCGATTCTGTAAGATGTAGGGTTTGTTCTGCTGGGTATACATCAATGCGATTCTCCCTATGAGACAATACAATGCACGGTCGGCGACTTCTTATTCTTGTACCGAGTTCGTGACCAGCCTAATAAAAAAAGAACCCCCAGCAGGGTCACTCAACCAGAGGAAAATGTGGAAACAAAACCGCGTGAATAAACGACCCCTTTAAGAAAATGTCGCAAAAAGTACACACAGGTCATCGTTTCAATCGCTTCCCGTCTTGCCGTCGATTATACCACAAATGGCTCTAAGCCAAATAGAAGAGGGGGGACTCTTTCAAAAAAAAAAAAATGTCAATGTCCTAACTCGGGAATAGATTGGGCTGAAGGTCGAGGTTAATTTTGTTTCTGGGTCTCTCCTATATACAACTGCGTGGTGACCTTGATGTCACATTTGTCAATATAGTGTTAGGACCACGAGGAACGTGCATGAAGATCAGGTAACCCTTGACCCCTGCCTTCCTGCCATTGTCATAATTATTCCGTGGTTATCTTTAACGAGATTTGTTGTACATGAAGTGCGTGGCAAATATCTTCCGGACTGACCCCGCGTGGGGTTGGAATAACGGACCAGTACTTTTTTTTGTGTGCCACACTAATGAGCTCATTTTGCGCAAGGTACAGTTACAATAATGCAATTTTAACAATTTGGGCTAGAAAATGCGTTCAATTCGGGGTCAAACTAAAATTTGCACTGTGCCCAATTTTTTAACAAATCCGGTTTTTTTCATATAAAAAAATTTATGACATATGACAGGTACTTACAATTATTCTTGTAGACAAAATCCAGCTTGTGTCGTAATGTGTGGCAGACAAATGTGTGACCATCAGAGTTCCTTGTCTTGTGTGCGTTGGAGAGCTTTTGTGTGGACCACCTTCCCGATCCAAAGGCCGACTGTGTTGTGTGAAAGCTGCCTAAAGGGCTCCTTTTCCTTCATCCTTCCCTGGGGCCGCTGTTGCCAAATCGCCCGTCCTGACACATGCCCAAATCCAACTTTATCTGCGCTGTGCAGCCCCCTCAACCAATTACGATACTGCTTATCTCAAGTGGGGAGGTTTTTAACAATTTTACTGCCACTTTTAGTCAGCCTAGACATAATTGCAATTTTTGACCGTTTTCTAATTTCTGCAATATTGCACCGTATTGCACGAAACAATGCTCATAATAATGAACAATCTTTTACACCAAATTGTTGCCCAGTATACCTTGTAGAAAAAAAAGTGACGGAAATCCTATTCATTACCAGAATGATGAGTCACTCCCAGTATTTTCCGATGGGTTTGATAATTAAGCCAAAATGACTAAGGTTACAGGAAATGTGTACCTGACGCTTACGGGGAAAGCTAGATACAACCGGCATTGTTATTATCATTCTTGATAACACGTACGATGCCAGGGAGGAGGAAAAAACTGTGTGGCGCACGTGAGTAGAGTCTCATGCCCCTCGAAGAATGAAAAAAATAAGGTGAGAGTATTCCACCAACTGGTAACGTTATCTGGATATCAGGCGGGTTGAGTCAAATTACTCAGTATTTGACTCATGAAGTGCACGTGATCCACAACTGCTGGTATTTCTGTCCAGGGTCATTATGCAAGGAGATGTAATACAGTGCGTGTCTCGAAGGTTTTCAGATTCATGTATTACATTGTGATTCCTGACATGGCTCTGGCAAGGTTACCCAAAGCTAGAGGGTGTGGGGAAAATTAGTGGAAATGACAATGTATTTTGGTTGTCAAAATTTACATTCATAATAATAATAATAATAATAATAATAATAATAATAATAATAATAATAATAATAATAATAATAACAATAATAATCCACTCCTGCCAAAACCATCATTTCAATAAATATACAGTAGCCCGCAACACATTGGTTAATTTTGTTGCATACAATGTATTTGTGAAAGGATTAGAGAAATTAGATATGGGGTGGGGACAGAGATAATTGAGTCGTGATGTCCGGATGGGCCACTCCAGTCTAGACTGGGAGACAAACAGTGCAACAGGGCAGAGTCCGATTTGCATCAAGACAATTATTGCGCTGTTGCATTGTGTTTCACAACATTCACACATTTCTTATCGGAATTAACCCTATCACCTCACCTACTTACCTAAATAAATTCTGATGCAATTCGTAAGTTCATTCTAGTCACACATCCTCAGGTGGATTCAAGCAATATGTTAAACATAAGTACAAACAATGAAGTTTGGTATGTAATACTGGGTGTGCCTGCTGCAATTTGCATAGGGCTTGGTAGGATTATGCATGCAAATCAGGGGTGCACATGCTACTACTTTATATATCTGGCTTCCATTGTAATAATGCTTGGAACAAATGGTATATAAAGTGGCTGTACCAGGTCTAGGGATATCTCGATTGTTAATTAACAAAAGAATTCCATACGGGTAAAAGTCTGATTCTACAGTTTTGACTGTTTCCTGTTAGTGGACTTTGTTCTTTGCACAGTCAGCAGCAAGCTGTCTGTGGAACAAAGTTCCATCTGAATGCAAGAGGAAATCTCAAGTCAGGTCAATCCTTTTGCTTTCGAGATTGTTTGAATTTGGCCTCTGCCCCAGGCTTTGTTGTATTTTTATTCCTATCCTTCAATGGGATAATACTTGGCACCATCCTTTTTATTGTTTCTGGCCAATGAATGAGACACCAAGAAACCCATTGTCCTTTTCACAAAAAACCCAGTACATTTTTTTTTCATATGCGCCTTGTTTTCGAAACACATGTATTTTTGCAAGACAAATTCGTGGCATTCCAAGTGGCTACACAATGAGCTAGATAAAATCCAGCAACAGCTGGGGAATATGGGATGTGAGCCCAAGGGGGTAACTGCTCCCCAAAAAAGTGTCCACCAGTTCCTGGAACCAGATGGAATTCCACAGGGACCCTGTACACTGGTTCCACGAAGTGGTTACCCCCTCGTGTGAGCCATAAAACACAGATGTAGTAGTAATAATGATTCAGTTAATACTTTATTTTCAAAGGAAAGTGACACTTGCTATAATACTAAAATATAAACACAACCACATATTCATTTCAAATCTAAGCAAAATACAAAATATGTTTTGAGGCACAACTGTGTTTTGCACACTCATTTCTGATGTTCTTTTGACATCATTCACAGATGAGCAATTATTCTTATTTTGTTAAAAAAAAGAGGAACAATACTACACAAGGGATACAAGCAAAGAAGTAAAAAATAATAAAACTAATGTACACCGCTGGAAAAATTGCCTTGTATCCAGGAGTGTAGCGCATAGGCGGGGACAGGTAGAATCGAGCATGGGTTGATTCATGAATGCTTCCACCTGTGCCCACTAACCTGGCCCTTTGGCGCTGCTTTGCAGGGGTATGAGGCTCTATTTTCCAGTAGTGTACAGTCATGAGCATAATGATGATGACAGATTTGGCCAGAGCTCCAACAAAAAAGTGAAACCTGGAATGTACCTCAATGGTTCAAATTGATTGAAATGTTGCATTATTTTATTACTTTTACAAATTGCAAATAGTCCCAGGTGATAAAACAAGAAGTTTTGCTTAAGTTTTTATAGAAATGATACATGATGAGCAATTTGCATTGTTAACTAAAAATGACACATAACGACATATTCCATGCTTTGGTTCTTCAGTTGAATCCAGATACAACAGACCTCAAGGGACCATGGAAAAGAGTATGTCATAACCAAGGTCTGTTAGCCAAATCGTCAATTGTATACAAAGTTTTCTGCTTTCCATATGCCCATAATTCATACTACTATACTGATTATTGAAATCCATCAAAAATGCAATATTAGCTCACCCAAAAATTAAGCAGGACCAAAAGAATCAGAAATTTTCTTCTGCTGTCTCCTTTTTGACAATTTTAGACTAGACCAGAAAAAAGCATTTTTTTCCCACCAAGGGGCCAAGAAATGGTCTATTATACCTGAGGTGAGGTTAAAATGAGTCTGTTATATTAGGAGTAAAAATACACAGGGCCTTATGGAAGTTTGCCGGGACCTGCCTTTCAAGTATGTTATGACTGAAAGTCCATTATAACCGAGCCCAGCCCCCCGCAACTCCCACGATAAGGAAGTTTAATATAAAAGTCTCTGTCTTGGCACTGGCGGGATCTTATGATTCGGGTGGACGCCGGAACCAACCCGAATGCCGAACCATTATTTCCACTTCAGCTGGATCCTGAATTTGCAGATCACCAGTCAGCCACCTGAACCACAAGATCCCCATGGGCCCATGCTAGCGCCAAATTCCAGGCTGGGGGGAGACTTTGATATCAAACAGCCTTTCCCATAAGGCTAGATAGGGAGTTGCAGGTGGCTGACCAAGGCTGTTATATCCGGATTCAACTGTACATTGTAATATTCACTTTGAAGGAATACCATACTGTGCAACAAGGAGCATGAAATCATCATTTCAATAATTCTCGGTTGCACCACTGAAAATTGAATGTTGATTATGAGTCTAGCTGACGTCATTGGCAACAATGTCGCAACAATTAACAAACAACTAATTATATCTGTCCTCCCTCTCCCGCCAACTTATTTTTAGTGATGCAACCCGGTCAAGTGTCAATTTTAGTGAACATCATGCAACTTTAAAAAGAAAAAATCCCTGTCCTTCTTGTGGGCACTTGAAAAATAACGAATAAAAATCCTGCAAATGTTCAACATTACTGCCATTACATCTCAGTCAATTGGACTTTATCTTACAAGTTTCATTAATTTATTTGGCACCATTATGTACACTCACAGGCATAATGATGGAGGTAGACCTGGACAGGAACTCAAACAAAACTGCTAAACTGGTGTTGTCTCTGGCCCAACTGGAAATATGCTATTATATGGTCAAGTACACCAAGGTTACGGCTTCTGATACTGTACATTTGCATTGGGACACATACACAACCAGTTCTTCACCTAACTCATTTGAGGCCCTGCGACTCCATCCTTATGCTCATGATTGAGCCTTTTGCACCAAGAATCTTTGATTGACCAACGCAGGTGGTCCTGCAGATTCCCTTTCACTTTTGTAAGTACCCTTTGGCAGTGAATTGTGGGGAATGGCTGTGTGTTTGTACAATACGTAAATACCAGTTCAGATGTATCCCTGACCTTCAAATGGATCAAAGACTTGTCAAAAGCAGTCTGGTTGTGTAGGAAACATGCCCTCTTGACCCCCCTTGTAAAAAGTAGATATACGCCACTCTATTTCTAGAACGATACGCAAAATCTTTATCAAAATACAAACCACAAAAATAAAATCAACATCCTGATTTAAGACCTCACAAGAAAATCGGAATGACCTCGCTTAGCGTCTGCGTGGGCTGCAACCATGGAGCCTCTTGGTCTCAACCACTGACATCTCAAGATCATCTATGCCAGAGTATTGCCCCCCATACATATTGCGATTCATCAGCTGCCTCCCATGGTGGAGCACAACTGCCGCAGGGGACTTTTTGCTGAGCAGCTGACCTGCCTTCCCATACTTGCTTGCTGGTTCATCCAGGCGGTGCTCTTGCATAACACGGGTGACAACAGGGGAGAGGACAGCACCACCATTATTTCGGACTACTTCAACACACTTGGGGGCTGGTTCATACCACTTCTCTGGCAGAACTGGAGTTACATCTTTCTTTTGCTCCATGGATGGGTCAGGGGTAGCCGGCTGCTGATTTTCTTTCCCGAAAGGCTGGCGACGAACCCCACCAGGCATGCGGTTTCTTGGAGTTGATCCTGGGGTGGTGGCCTGAAATTGTGATGACAAATCTCATTAGTCTGCTTTGATTGCAGATATTGTCTTTCACAAATGTTACATTCTAAATTACAAATATTACAACTAACCTTTGGTTTGACTTGAGTCACCAGTGGCGGAACAGGCTTGTCATGAATGTATCGGGCCACAGGGCTGGTCACATTCATTAGCCTGCTACGATGAGACATGAATCCCTGAGGACGAGGGGTTGGAATGCGGGAAGAACCAGACCCAGGGGTTTGGGCAGGGCCAGAACCTGAACCTGGTTTTGGGGTGGTTGCCAGGGCCGCTTTGGGTGTTGTAGTTGGAAGATGGGGTAGCTTAAATTGGACTGGAGGCAGTGGAGGCAGCTTTGCAACGGGATCAGGGACCTTCACAGGGGAGGGTTCCTCCGTTGGTTCCGGAACTTCCTCAGCCACCTTAGCAGTATCACGTTGGGCTTTCTCTTCCATTTCTACAGCCAACTGCATGAGACGCTCCATTCTTTCAACGGTGTCATCCAAACCCAGTCCATCCAGGTTCAGAGACACATCCGAATCATTTGAATGGCAGGTCACATAACTCTGGTTGGTCGCTGTAATGGAAAACATCACGAGCTTTGAACACCAAGTACCTGTACCAAGTCCACAATGCCCTCAAGAAGTTCAGCACAAGGCTTAGTCGTGCTCCTATTTACTAGTGAACGCGTACCTGGACTGGTAGAGGCCGTGATGGGTGTCACCTCAATCTTCTCCTCATCAAATGAATCTGTAAATTTTAAAATGCAATCAGTACAACACGCCTGGAAGGTTCGCCACTCACCACTTTACCTTGTGCTAATACTGGTGGTGAACTTGGGCCAGGGGAGCAGAGGTACATGAAGTCCAGCTGGCGGACTACATTTCCCATCTCCGCGGCTCCACTGGTGAACACATCTTCCTCCAACTCCATCTCTCTACTAGTAGGAAATATCAATTAATAAGAGTTGAAATGAAGGACCCTGTACCAGTTATTAATCTCATTTTTAATTTCATTTAAAGCCAATTAAAAGAGTCAAAAGGACAATTTAGGTCCGTTTGTATGCACATAATTAACCTTAGCTCATGTTAGCTGCCCTTAGTTTAATTTTAATTCAGTTCCAGTCAGATTGTCGGATTGACTTGGTTCCGTTACAGCCGCTAGGGCTCGGGGAAAAGAACGTTACAAGACCCAACTGTTGACATGGTCTCACCTTCTGTCTGCGACGGATGCAGGTGATCGTACGGGGAGGCAAAACGGCAGCCAAAGTGCGGGAGATACGTGCACCGCACCCACACTGTTGGAATCAGGCGAGGAGACTCTTGAACAAAGCGGATCGCTGTCCCGAAATTTCGAACGCGGCTTGTTTTATTACCCGTTCCACGGCAACTCCCTGCAGATGGCAACCTTGTCGAGCTACAAAATGGTTCCGTATTTTTTTTAAATAGAAATTAACATGAAATTATTTTTACATAATTATTTGAAAAACCAAACTGGTTGTAACGGATAGAAATAATTAAATTTTGGAGATGTGCTCAAAATGTGTACTGGCAACAGGGGAGACCGGCTAATTTGAAAATGTTACTGCTAGAGAGCCGCGATCGTGGCCTCGATCAAGGTTTATACACCTTGGCCTCAATGGCAATGAAAAGACATCCTAATTTTTAAAAATGCATTTTAAAGATGCCTCTTTTTGGGTCTTTTTGGTGATATGTCTTCAACATATTGCACAGGGAAGAAAAATTTCACAGAAGATTAAAGAGAGATAACAGCAAACTCTGCTTCTTGCATAACTTCCTATTCCAAGAGCTGCTATTCCTATTAGACTACTCTAGTACTGTCCAAAGGTACTGTCATTTCCAATGAAGTTGTATTCATCAAACTCATTTGACGGAATAAAATTAGGCCATGACCATTTACCTCCATAGTAGTGTACAATGTCATTCACTATTTAAATTAAAATAATTTTTGTTTGAATATTTGAACAGCGACTCAACCCACTAGTGGACAGCTGACAATCAGAATGACTGCTACACTGTACGGTACATTTAAAAGGCCCAAGCCATGTTACATAACTTACGGTATGGGAACATAGAATTCAGCGTCTTATTACTACCCGGCTGTAACCAATCAATGATGCACTTTTCAAACTGGAGATTGTTCTCCCTGCACTCACTGTAGAATCATTTATTCAGCACTGACAAGATACTGTGTGGAACAAAAGTTATCATCTCCACTGCACTGGTTTGGACAGAGGTAACATTTCTTCCACATGGCATATTACGTTTCTCTCAACAGAATATACTCTATCCTAACCAGATGTAGGCCGTGTTTACAATGTTAACAATTTGACGAGCAAAGTCTTCACTGAGTAACCCGAATAACCAATATTGTTTGAGGTGAAAGTAACAATCGATTTTCGCCTGGTTACTCAGCGATGGTTACTCAGTGATGTTATTGCTCAGTGAAGACTTCGCTCGTCAAATCGCTCACATGTAAATGTGTCCTTACAATTTAACGAATCTTTCGAACACTTTCTGTGGAAACTTTTTATTTATTTCACAGTGACGAACCAGGTTCAACATCGTTCAAATACTTTGTACAGGTCAGGAAGATCAGCTATCTGCAAAAGTGTCCCATCATCTGCAAACTTCTTGGGTGGAAGCAAGAAATGCTTGCAGGCTGGATACATGACGTGCTCAACCGTCCATTTCCAGTTGGTAGAATTGCTTTTGTCACCGCCACCATCCTGGAAAGACGCATGCATTACCAATACTGAGAGATTACAATGCCATTAGGTGTCATAATTAGGTGATAAAGTGCCTTGATTTTTAAAAAAATTTGATTACAGGATAATTTGATGAAAAGGGTCTCAGCTTTTCGGTGAGGGGGTAACTAACACAGGAAGTCGAATTATTTTCTTTCTGTCACAATATTCTTGATAACATTCATCATCATGAAGGACAATAGCTAAACACTTGCATACAAGGAAATGACCAAGGGTAGTAGCCTCATATTTTGGCTGAAACTTGCATGAGGGGTCAATCTTATGCCATAAACATGGTGGTGAAAGTCCTCAATTCCACTGTTCAGCCGGTTCCAAGATAAGAGCGACAGAAGCATCCAAATTTTGGCCGCATGCATAGGGGTCAGGCGAGAAACATGCAAGTGCAAGGAAGAGTTTGGTAGTCTAGTGGGTAGCGCATCAGACTTGTGATTTTTCCGGGAGCTGCATCCTTCCAAGTTACCTCTATTCCCCCCTTTCCCTTCTCCTTTTTCGATCCCATGCACCATCTCCGACCACCCTTTTTGTTTTCCATTGTTTCTTTGCTCTGGTATTGATTATGCGACCATCTAAAAGCTGCTTTCTTTAGCTTCTCATGTATTACCCATAGACCATAGCTAAGATGAAGGTTTTTGCAGCTTGAAATTTACTTGCATAAATCAATTACATACAATTGGTTTGGGAAGGAGAGATTACAATATGTCATAGGCTACAAATTGATGCGGCGGAAGAGGTTCCTGTTATGCAATTATTTGTATTTTTGGAAGTTGACAGAACGAGAAGTGAAAGAAAGCAGCTTTTAGATGGTCGCATAACAAATACCAGAGCAATGAAACAATGGAAAACAAAGAGGACGGTGGGGGATGGTGTATGGGATCGAAAAAAATAAGGGGAAATGGGGGGAGGGGGGAATAAAGGTCACTTAGAAGGGATGCGGATCCTGGCAAAATCACAAGTCCGACGCGCTACCCACTTGACTATCAGCTCTTCCTTGCACTTGCACATTTCTTGCCTGACCCCTACGCGCGAGGTCAAAATTTGGATGCTTCTGTTGCTCATAACTCGGAAATGGCTGAACAGTGGAATTCAGGGCTTTCACCACTGTGTTTATGGCATATGATTTACCCCTCATGCAATTTCAGCCCATAAGGTGCAACCATAAAAATCATCTTACCTCCTTAGCATCTTTCTCTTCACTTGGCAGATCAAGAGGGAGTTGAGCATAAAACCGAGCTGTTTCAGTCGCAAATGTGTGGAAGCATTCTTTCTCCCCTTCCCAGTCAACTTCAGTAGCTAGTCGTAATATATACATTGGTAGTCGCTCCAGGGGTGGCACATAATTATCTGTTGATCAATCAAGTACATTATTACAAGGAATCATTTGCACAAAATGACTTACTGATACTGTACAATAAATGGAACCTGTATAACCGAGAATAATACAGTAGCCTATACATAGTAAAAACTAAACACGCAACAGTGATTTGTAAAATGCATCAATTTTGTTATTGTAATAAGAGATTCAAACATACCGATAATCATAGGGATGGAAACCAAATTCCCCTCCGAGTCTATCTTTAGGGAGAAGTAGTCATCAAGCATTGAGGCTTTCTTGATCATGAACTTGTGTATGTAGTCGGAGAGTTCATCTTTGGGTCCATCCTCCTCTGTCCATCCTGACTCTTCCTGGTTGAGCGCCACCTGAATCAGAGCCTGAACTGGTGCTGGTTCTGACAGGTTGAGGTATCCCATGTTGCCAAATTCATACATCACTAGCTGGTATAAAACTTCCATAGTCACCAGCTCAGTGTTGCACAAATAAAGGCGTGTCTGGTGTTGCACCAGTGCACGGGTCTGGTCCACACACCCAACAAATGTGTGCATCTTGAATAGGTCACGCAGTCCTTGATGACATGAATCCTCAACCTGTAACAATAAGGATGGTATAAGTTTATTGTTATTCCACTTCACAGCACAGATGAGATTACTGTAAGTCAACCAAGTCCAGTACGTAAAAAAAAAATAATAAGCACTCAACCTCCTTCCGTAACTGCAACACACTGGTCAGATTGACATCCCGTCGTTGTGAACTTGAAACTGACGATGTCATTGAGGGAGAGGCAGTGCCGCCAAAAAATTTGTCCAGTTTCTGCGACTGTGAGTCTGTGCGCACCAGCTTGTTGTCATACACTTTTGCACTTGTGTCACTAGTAGTAGGAATAGCAGCACCTGGCAAGAGAGCTTGGGTGTAAAAAGTACGTGACACATTTGCATCCTGAAGTCGTGTCTCAATTGCCCTCTGCACTGCTTCAATGATTGACTCCTCATGTAGAAAAAGAACCTCTTGCTTCGTTGGATGGACATTAACATCAACATTTTCTGGGCTTAGCGAGAGTGCTAAATATATGAATGGGTGTCCACCGCGTGGAAGGTATGCCTCATATGACTTATCCAGGGCTTTCTTCATTGGAGAACAGTCCACGAGGCGCTCGTTGATGAAAAGTATGAAAGTTGCTTTTTTGGCTGAATAATTAGCATTGGTCACATGTGCCTTGAGTTTCAATCCCAATGACTCCTCTTCTGATTCAACTTCAACCAGCTCTCTTGCTATGGCACTACCATATAATGACCTGATGGTATCCTGAACACTGGAACCAGCGCTGGTTCGCACATCTGCCACATTCTCCCCTTGCCGCTTCAATGAAAATGCAACCTTAGTGGCATTGTGCACTGCGTATTTGCTGCACACATCAGCTAAACGTCCAAACTCATCAGAAGGACTGCGAAGTGCATTGCGCCGTGTTGCCACGTTATAGAACAAATCTTCTAAGGTGATGCGTGTGCCAGTATTACCAGCACAAGGCTGTGGAATGCCAATAGGCCGACCATCCTGGTACCTGAAAATCAATAATGTTTTCACTATAATTGTGTACAGGTAGAATGAAGTGGAATAAATCCAATCTCACTCAGCAGTTACCTGGCTTTGAATGCACAACGGGCCCCCGGAGTCTTGGAAACCAACGTGAGATGCGCCACATGGCTCATGCTTGCAAGTGCTTCCCCTCGAAACCCATGTGTTGCGATGGTGGTGAGATCCTGATAGGTCCGAAGCTTGGAGGTGGTAAACCGCTCGCAGGCAATCATCAGATCATCCGCATGAATCCCACACCCATCATCCTGCACCTGAAGCAGTTTCAGTCCACCCTGCTTCACCGTCACCTGAATTGATGTAGAACCAGCATCCAAGCTGAAGATGAATAGAACCAACATGTTATTTCCTTGTGTTGCCGACATTTTTTTTTTAAAATATTATATTTTTCTACAGTTGTTAGTCTCTCATTCCATGCCATAATGCAACCGAACCTGTTCTCAATAAGTTCCTTGAGCGCATTTGCCGGCCTCTGTATCACCTCTCCAGCCGCTATCCGATTAATGACCGCCTCTGCCAGCTTCCGAATCTTTCCTCCCGTTTCGTCCGCCATATCCAGGGACGCACCCGTGGTCCAAACAAAGAGAACCTCATCCAAAACACAGATTCCAAAAGCGGTTCCAAATCACGCGCAGGACGCCGCCATCTTTATTATCACGTTCGATCGAGTTAACTGGAGTTAACCGTCCATGTGGCTATGTTTAATCGTGATTAATTTGTATTGTTCTAAATGGTGGTTAATTTAATTCGGGTTGATGCGAGATAGGTGTCGCTTTGGGTGCGCGTGGTGCGGTGCGCAGAGGATCCGGGTCCAGTCAGTGCCCGCGTCGTGGTGGCGGAGGGAGGGTGTGTCCAGTGCTGCTGCCTGCTGCCGACGAACAGACGACGGGGCATCGCCTGACCGGATGAGAGTCCGACGGGGGTCCAGCTGACCCTTGAGCCGCCGGCCGGATCGCTGGGAGAAGGAGGATGCTCCGGTTCCTGAGCCGCCGTGGCAAGGGGAGGAGAGGCGGCGGGTCGCACAAGGAGCAGCTGACCAAGGGCAGCAACGGGGCGGCGGGGGACGCGCTCATCCAGCCAGCGGTCAAGCCCAACAAGAATGCCATCGCCTGCAGGGTCATCCTCCTCGACGGAACCGACCTCTCCATACAGCTGCATGTGAGTTCCATCCACTGATCAATGAGGATGTCATGGCTCTCTGAACATTGTTTGTTGGCTGTAAGTGTTCGAATTTGCAAGTGCATTTGATGGCGTTCTGCCTTGTTGAACCTGTGGGAATGCGGTTGCATTACGTACACTGCACATTTATAAATCTCATTACACATGGACGGTGTGGATTGTTATATATCTCAGACGTTTTGTTGCTATCAGTGGGATGCCATGCGTGGACTGTAGGTGGTGAGGCAATAGCTCGTGCCTATCACACCAGCAGATGAGGCTCATGATCTTCAGACAATAGACAATGGCTTGTTGTGGCCGTGAGTTGTGTGACACCCAGTATTCCTGCAGGCTTTATTTTATGTCACTGCTGCAGGTGAACATTGAATAGGAGAATCGTGTGCATGTGGCGCAATGTTGGCCTGCAGTTGCTAGGTGAGCAGGCAAATAATAGACAATCTGATGAGACTATTGAGGCCAGGAAGGAAGGGAAAAAAAAAAGTGTTATGAGCTGACAAGACAAGGGCAAGATTCCACCTTTCAGTTCTGATATGATACAGTTTGCTTGTGTTCTCCTTCAGAAAGCGCTTATCTGTAGCCCTTGTTGTGGGAGAGGTTGCAAAATAGCCTCTTGCTGCTACACAAAACTGGAATTGAGTTGGTGCTCTGGCATGGAAAAAGAGTTTTGAAATTCCCATGATGAGAAGAAAAAAAAGTAGCAGCAAACAATGATGACATTGCGGTCATGCAAGCCAGTGCCCATCTCTTTATTCCATCCTTGGCTTCCGGTGCCCCCCAGACCCTCCAGACTTACTTTCACCAGTCTGATGAGCACCGGAACAAAACAAAGCCTGTAATCAATATGGAAGCAATTCAATTGAAACTGCCCTGATTATGCCCTCAGATTTTTAAGTGTGGGTATATATTCAGCCAAAACCAACAATTACGGGGAGCCTCCTCTCTTTCACTTGTAGTTTACACCCCAGCCTCCTACAGACATTTGTTTAAAAAAGAAACCAGTGCAACTTTACCGAATTGTGGGAACAAAAGGTGTTTCCCCCCTTTTCAACCCAACCCAGAATGGTCTGCTGTGATTGGAGTGGTTGGAATAAAAATAAAGCAGTGTGTAACGGTTGGACAGGTGAGATAAGAGACAGGTGAGAGAGGGAGAGAGATGTAGGGGGAGGGTTTGAGACCAGTATGGAAGAGTAGATAGCAAATGGGGCGTTGCCAATTGGGTCTGCCTTTCATTGGCCGACCGAGCATGAGATGGTGTTGTCGCCAGGATCTTGCCCCGGGGCCACCTTTTTGAAAAAAATGAGAAGCCTACGTGCAGCATCCAGAGGTCCAGCTCAATGCACTCTCTCGAGGGATAATAAGAAGGCGGGGTTGTGATTGTAGGAGAGGCCGCGCAAATTGAATCAGGAATCCCCATGGCCGCAATTAGATTAATGACCGGTAATGCTAGGGGGAAATTGCTGCCGGAGAACAATTGATTGTTAAAGAGCGATTTATACCCATGGTTCTTTTCCAGGGTAGGAAGCCACCGATTGTAAGAATTTCACATAGTTTGATTTTTTTTGGGCACTCACTACAGGCACTTCCATACTGTGATGTTCCTATGGAAGTGCCTGCAGAAATTACAATCGTCACATGGACATATCTACATATGAAACCTGGCCCGCAAAGGGTGTGTGGCAGACACCCTTGCGAAATCCCAGATATAGCAGATACATGGACCGGATAGCCGCCCCCTTGCAACATGGGTGCAGTCAGGCACCAAGTACGAGTATATTCCTCCTCCTATCTATCCTCTGGAAGAAGGAATGAAAAAAAGGTGGCTTGTTGCGGGTGTGGTGCAGGCAAGTAGGTTAGGTTGGGCCCCCACGCCTCTCTCACACCTTGGCCTCATTTATTATTCCCCCCCTGAACCAGTACCAATTCCGTTTGCTCAAAAGTTCATCCCCATCCGCCCCCATCGACTATTGAACCCTCCAGAGACCACCAATAGTCGCATGCATATGAGACTGGTTATAATTACAGCCCATCATCATCGGGTGTACACATCACAGGATGAGGGCATGCAAAAAAAAATATTTAATGCCCAGTTTTGAGGTGTAAATAGCCGGGCAGCATTAATTCGCGTCCTTCGCAGTGCGTGCTTCTCAGGTTTTTGGAGGGGGAGTTGCGTCGCATTCGAGTGCTGGAATCACTGGAGCATTGTTCCATCCTCTGACTGGATCCGGACTCCCAGGACGACACCCTCTTTTCACTTCTATATACAAGGATGACCATGCTCTGGGGGTCGCTCACAAGAACGGTCGTTGCAACGAATTAATTGGGTTTCGTTCATATAAGTTTCAAGTCAAATCAATGGTCAGTGTGTTGGCAGTACGGACCTCCAGTTGGGTGCTCTGAAAATGACCCCATTGTGAGGGTGTGGACAAGGGATGGATTCAGGTTTTGCCAGGTAGGATGAAGCTGAATGAGCGATGATGTAATTTGCCTGATGCCTGCCGGACGTGGGATTAATAAGCTGACAAGATGAGTCACTGGTGGTTGACGTGTTATGTGACGATAAGAATTTTTTGGTGCGTATTTTTGGTAGTTTTTGGAGGAGGAAGTGCGAACGGACGGGTAGTCCTTTTGTGGTTTTTAGCGTTCCGGGCCGTTGGAGGTTCTCAGCCTTTCTTGTACTTCTTGCACCCCCGGCTCCACGGACCACTCGCTTCCGTTTGCCTAATTGCGGCCGCTGTACAAGATCTGGATAATGAGCCCCGGCGGACTGGGAAATGGCCCGTGTTGCTATTGTCCAGCCCAGGCCATCTGTCTCGTGTTGACAACTTGATACCGCGCAGTGTCCATGATGTAACCGCTCAGTCACCTTGAATCTCGGCGGGGGGAGAGGCAAAGTGCTGGACCATAGAGGTGTCCAGTGCCTGCTGGTTGGAGATGCATGGTCAACCAGTTGCGGGGTTGCCAGAGCCCCTGATGAGGGAGGTGAGAGTGGATGGGTTTGTCGAAACAAAACAAACACTGGAGGCAGATGGTTGTGACAAGTTCACGGTTGTGTGTTTGCAGTCGGGGCAGACGCCGTGACCATACCAGCCGACCCATGGCGGCGCAATAAAACCATCAGGGGCAAGGGTGGGGTAGGTTGGAAGGGGGTTGCGTGCCTGAAAATTGTAGGTCCTTTTGGGAGAGCAATAGCCAACAGTCTTGATTTTGAGGCTGTAGTTTGGGCAGTTTACGCCATACACTATTCTGATTACGATTCCTGTGGGGGTGGTAAACATTTCGGGAGACCACAGAGTTCCACGGTGGCGGCGAAGGACTGTCGCTTTTTGTCGGGTGTAGTAGTACGTGTGGTGTGCGAGGGTGGGGGACAAAGAAACAGCTGGAGAGCCATTGGCACGCTCGCACGACTCCGAAAAGGAGCTAGAAAAAGAAGCTGAAAGTGAAGGTGAACGAACAAGTATGGCCGCAGCGCATACATTTAGTATGTAGGGGGGCGTCGAAAAAATATTACTCGAAAGTAAGGGGACTAAAAAATTGATTCCACAGCGTTCAGAAACGAGCACTCCTAGTCGAGGGAACCAAGGACACTTTCCAAGATTATAATAACAAGGTCATTGGGTTTACCTGGTGCAGGACAAACAGCTAGGCGTGCTATACCAGGGAGTCCGAAACGTGGGAAATCGCGCAATTTGTGGTCAGCAGAACTCATGAAGGGGCCATTATTTATGTATTACATGTACAGGGTGGTGCACTGCCCAAGTTCAAAAGGCGGGTAGGTGTTCCAGTTTGTTTGCCCTAGCAAACCAGATGGAAGCAATAGTTAGGGTCTGTCTGCATTGTTGCTTCTTTTTAAGTGGTTTGCTGTAGTGAACAATTCAGAACATTTCCTCCGAACCTCTTCAACTAGGGGCTTGGGAGGTGCTCCATCCTGTATAAATATTTTTAAAAATAATTCTCAACATTGCCTTTAGAGCTAATGGCGCACCTGCTGACGTGTCATCCTGTTTTCAACATGGTTGCAATATCCAGTTGCCACAGATGTGTCTTTTGAATCAAGTGATGTATTTGGACGAGGGCTGGATGCTGATGAGGCTGTGTAATGAATATTATTGAAAATTCTAGATATGCAGGTACAGCAGGTGGAGCGGACGGAAGGGAAAGTTGGCAAGCTATACACACACATACAGATATACAGTATATCACACACATGACCTGCTCTGATGGCCACACACTTATGCATGCATGCATACAGCAGACACAGGAAGGATACGTACTTTCATTCAGCATGGAGGAGAAGAGCTGCGATGGGTATCGTGGGGACTGCGTGACCATCACTGCCGATCATTCAACCCAAAAGCGCTCGCTCACGAGAACAACCGCCGCTTTATTATATCAATGGGGTTTTTGAAACCTTTTACATGAAAAGAAATTTGCGTTCGAGTATGTGTA
The DNA here is from genome assembly GCA_000934665.2 of Catajapyx aquilonaris. Taxonomy (NCBI): domain Eukaryota; kingdom Metazoa; phylum Arthropoda; class Diplura; order Dicellurata; family Japygidae; genus Catajapyx; species Catajapyx aquilonaris. The sequence continues at coordinate 24,666 of JYFJ02003688.1, forward strand.
GAGTACGGTCCAACAATAGGGTAGCCTTGTCGAACCGGCTGTACGTGGAAAAATGCATTTCAAACCGAAATTTATCAGGCAGAAACGGACATTGTACGGTATTGTAAAGGGTTTTTGTCTTTCCTAGACATGGGAAGCGCGTATCGTGCCTAGTCAGTCAGCACGTGATGATGCAGTAGGGAAAAATGCGATGGAAGCGAGTCACACAACACCTCCAGGGGTAGAGTTCCCAGAAAGAGGGTACCATTTTCATATATGTCTGAGAAGAAATGGATGCTAAAATAGCTTCCGCAGGTGGTAAAAGGATCGGACGTTGCCACGCACGCATAGCATTGGTCGCCTTTCTCTGCAATTTCACAAACGCGATTTTCTATATGCATGTTTCCTCGGGGTGTTTAAAAACTCTCATTTGAATACTGTACTGTATAGGGTAATTAGCAGTTAATTGCGTATATTGGTGTGTGAAGTCATAGAGTGTCGTCCTTGTTTTTCTTCCGGTAAGTCCTGACAAATATTACAGGCCTACTTAGAAGCCAGTAGCATCATACAAATGAGCATTGAAGCCTGAGTCATTATATAGACTATTAGAGAAGAGTCATTACACGTATATAATAGACTATTAGAGAAATGAAGTGACTGTGAGACATGTTTTGATAGTAATTGCGTGCAGTTGATTGTGTAGGCAGAGCCTAGTTCAAGAGGGGGATGCGCGAAGAGAGGTTATGGATTGTTCATCCCAATAATAAGTTGAAAATAGAAGAAATATGCTTGACACAATCAAGACGACATTCTGTTGTCGGGATTGTCTCTTCGCTTGAATCTGATTGGATAAGCAATCCAAAATGCCTGCCCCTCTCTCTTGAACTGGGTAATTGGGCGGTGCACCATTCTTTGGAGATGCCCCCAAGAAATGGCCCTGGAAACTACCGAAGTGAATTTCAGGGATGTTTTTCTCTTCCCAGTTGAAATAACCCTGACATGAAAAATGTATCTGCAATCCATACATCAAAGCGTAATTTTTTACAGACAAGAAATTGCAAGGTTACGAGCACCTTTTCCACGCGCAATACACTCCCAAATAAACGTAATTCCACTAATGCAGACCTTCGACCCGTGTTTTTACCCAAATTGATTAATTACATGTGAATTGCTGCGAGTAAGCACTGTATCGCACCACATGGCTACCATTGCATGATCGGAAAAATAACGGGCGTATTTCATGGGCCGTTACTGCAACTGATTTTCCTGGGGATTGGAATGCAACGCCTATAGCTTTCACATGTTCTGACTTTGACCACGTTTACATACAGGCAAAATGCCGAAATCAAGCCAGTGTTTTTGCATATCATGGCTAGGTACTAGAACTCTCGAGGTATGGGCGGATGGATGGTTATGAATGTAAGACGGGTTTCTCTGGTGATCTAGGACGTTTCAAGGTCCTGGCTGGCAGAATTATTAAAAGGTCATTTGAACCTGAGAAGGAAATGTGGGAGGTTCTTCCGGATCGGGTTTCGCGGTTAGACGAGCATGGAGCAACAACTCTGGAGCTCATGGCTGCCATGTGTTCGCAAAACATGGCCAATCACGAGAATGTCCCGTTTGACAGTCGTAATAATAGGTAGGGCCTGGCTTTTATGAGACACGGTCTTCTCACGGGACTCGAGACCTTTTGGAGTCAGCGTACCTCAGGGTACTGTACGACTGCTTCGAAGGCAACGGGTTGCATGACAGCCATGGATCGGCCTTGTTTCTGGCAAACAATGCATGTAAAGGGTGACTTCACGCACTGCAGAAGTTTTGCTTTTTAATATAATGAGCAGGCAATTAATTAGGTAGTACATACGTATGTGCTCGTAAAAATATCCTGTATATATTCGCCAAATTTTGACAGTAATAAATAATAAGGCATATGCGACACAAATTCATTGAAAATCCTCCGTTGGGAACAAGCAAACATTCCGAAGACGTTTTCATTATATCCAGGGTTCATTGTTGAGAAGTTTCGTTCCAGCATATTGTGTGTTCCGTTTGAATGCCTGATGAGATTAGTCGAGAAATTTGAGAAACTATATTTAGAACGCAGTTGGAGAATAAACATGGACATATTTTTTCTGCAAGATGTAGTACTGTGTATAAGGCCTACACAGTCACCTTTCCTTGGGAGGTGTAAAATTACATCTTAGAGCCCATCGTTCGTTCTCAATATGAAAGCGATAAAATTTACAATCCAGCGGAAGTTGGTTGTACGCTCGTATAGAAAAAGATTAGATGGACATTGAACATGTACTTGAAAAACTTAACCAGTGCTTACCTTCTGCATTAACAGTTCATTTGAGTGAAGTAGAAAACTCTTAATGTCATCGCTGATACCTGAATATTGCACTCGGATGAATTATGCCCATGGCAGTGCTGGAAGCACGAAAACCATGAATAAAACGGGAATTACGACGGAAACATCCGGTGGTTATATTTTGCAAGAGAAGGCAAGGTTCACTGAAATTACTGCCATCATTTCGCATATCCCAATCTGAACTATTTTGTTGTGTGTGCATGGGCGTTGTTTTATATTATCGTGCGTATTGTGGCATGCTAACTTCCAGGCAGTGTAACGCTGCAATTTTTTAATCTGCTCATTATTGCTCTTGGTATGTAGGCGAGCTAATGTTTTGTTGTCAGGCAAGCCAAGGACGCAAGCGTGGCATACCCCTGTATTTATAATTGCTTCGGGATATGATTTTGGGGAGGTGTCCTTTCCGCACTGGTTTAGTTACTGGCAGTACAACCTCAGCGTGGGAAGAGAGAGAGAGAGAGAGAGAGAGAGAGAGAGAGAGAGAGAGAGAGAGAGAGGTTATTGGAGTCACCTGGAAAAAAAATCAAGTCTCTCACTTATTGGAAAGCTCGCCCCCATTTCTGGAGCAACATTGTAGCTAAAATCGTATAGGAATTTGGAATCCCCATTCCAGCCTGGAAAAAATAAGCGAAGGAAATGGCGCCCTTAACCTCGCCTATATCACGCATACTTTATGTATTTTCCCTCTACCAGTCCTATAACTGTGCTTCCCGTTTTGGCTCATTCAGGCCCAATTCCATCCCCCGGAAGCCTTCGTTGGCCATTTCGTGCCTGCTTTCTTTTCAAGCTCGGGTCACAGGAGGGGCTTCTGGATTGATGGACGACCCCTACATGTGGCAACCATGTGGTACTATCCTATGCATATCCATTTGCACGTATTTGACCAGGTCAGAGGGTTTCTGCAGGGCAGGCAGGTTTTGCACATGGTTGCAATTATTATGAAGTCAAAGTGGTGATGGATTCCTTTGGTTCTCCCACCCACCCACCGCGTGCTTTCCCACCCACTCATCTTGGCCATCCCGTTACCTGCAGCCATACTTCTGCCCTACTGAACTTTTCCCTGATGGGGCAGACCCCTCTAGTCACTAACCATATATGTGCAAGTTTTGCACGCACCCACACTTATGGCCAATTAGGAATGCAGTAGCTGAGACCGATTTCGTGCATAGCTTCAGCCTGATTAAGGAGACTTGTTCCATTCATTAAGTGGGGGGGACTCGATTCGCACCAATCCTCCGGTTTGTGTCGAGGTGTTGCTCAACTGCTGGACTGGAACGTGTTGAATGAACAGTTGGAAACATTCCGGGTGTAATAGTGCAGAACTGAGTATGAGAGGGCTGGCGGAAGGACCAGCAGGGTTGGCGATTATTAGGCGCAGGTTTTATTAGCCCACAAACCTAGTGTTAGGAGCCTGGATTTTTAGATGGTGAAAAGAGCAGGTTCTTGACAGGAAGTTGCCGCTGTTGTGGCTGGCAGAATGCAAAAATTGAGGTTTGGGGTGCAAAAACCGCAATGTGGAGTGGTGCAGATCTGTACCTAGTGTTGACAAAAATTCGCCTGCACTTGTTACGGGGCGATATCATAAGAAATCGCAACTGTATTACATATCATTTACATCGCAACATCAAGCACCGTTTCGCACTTCTAAATTTATGCTCATGTGGCGTCCGTTACATGGTAAGAGCACTTCGTACCGACTGAAGGACTTTGCCCTGAAGAAACTGTATCTGTACCATTGCATCGAGTGATAATAATAATTAGATGGGTCAAGTTCATGGTCGCTCCATATACCTGAGTCAGCAGTGTGCATTCACTAGCCGGAGTGGACTTTAACACCTGTTTCCTCATGCACAGCGATGCATATCGCCATAAGCCGATTGACGAATAATCGCCCCACGTTTACAATTTTAAAAAGGGGGCATAACACGCGGATTTTTAGTGAATAAACCAGTTTGAAGGGAGGGACTTGGAAACAAGATCACGGGTTGGAGCTGCGCCTCTTGAGTATCACTGCAGTGGGAAGATCTTATCTGCCATGTTCCTAAGCCGGGACTAGGGCGTTTTCTATACCGCCAGGGTATGGCATTGAAGTCCACGTTGCAACTTGTGTGTTTCGCAATGAAAAGTACCTGCTAACAACAACAACGGACAAAAAAAAAAAAAATGAACGGAATCTTCTCCCGGCTGATGTCATGTATTGAACAATCAATGTTTGTAAACACCTTCGTGTAGGCCAGTCATTAGATGGGCGCATGAAGCGTGACGGCCCGAGCGAGGAAGGTGTTTGTACGATAAGGATGACGGGCCTAAAAATCGACGGAAGAGAGAGTGATCCAGTAATGTACGATTATCTGTTTCTCTTCCATTTCCGTGCAGAAAAAGTCGCTGGGCAACGAGTTGTACGAGCAAGTCTTCTACTCCCTGGACCTGATCGAAAAGGACTACTTCGGCTTGCAGTTCACCGATGCCAATCACGTGAAGGTGAGTTGCTGTTGTTGGTACTTATGCAGACTTTGGTTCTAAACTGGCTTTTATTGCAGCACTGGTTGGACCCTACCAAAGCCATCAAGAAGCAAGTCAAAAGTGAGTTCCATTTTTGTAGTTATATAGCGATGTTCTTCCTTCCTTCCAGCCCTGCTCTCGAGTCTGTCTGTCTGCCTACCCTCTTCCTTGTTTGGTTGTGGGCTCAGGTGCGTGCTCGCCTGAGGCCACCTCTTTCTTCATTTTGCCTGCCTGGTTCTGGGATGGAAGGGAAGTGAAGGGGACTAAGGAAAGGGATAGGATAGGATAGAATGATGCTGCTGCGGCTGCTACGGGGCAGCTCCTGGCAAGACAAACCGGTTGGCTTGGGCTCGGTTGGTTGGCTGGTGCTTTTGGAAGGATGCAAGGAGTTGGAGCCCTTCCTGCATCAAAAAAGGCGGGGATGCCAAGTCGACTCTGGGTCTAAACAGTCATGATTATGTACGGTGTGCACACACACACACACACAGAGTACGACCGAGCGTGGCCTGGTTTTTTAAGTACCGACATTTGCGTCCTTGTTGGTGCTAAACACGTACTGTTGTTGAGCAATCGAGAGAACTAGGTTTTGCTCGTAATTTTAAGGTGAGAGATTAGTAGGCTTTGTGAAGCGACTACGCTTTCGTTTTTGTTATCAACACATTCACTTTCGGGACCTCTTGGATATGTAGGAATGTGTGGATCTTAACAGGCTGTGTTGAGTTTATTCCAGGTACAGTTGTAGGAAGCTGGAGCTCTTTAAAAATCTGATAAACAGGGAACCAGTGAGCATGTAGCGTTATTGCCAACAGGAGATGGGTTGCTCAGACTATTCGAATAGTCGTGAAAGGACGTAATGTTGACGCCAGGATGGCTGAACAATAATCAGGTGACAGGAGGTGTGAGGCATGAAGGTCTGGGTAGGGTGAAGAGGGGTGGAAATAAAGAGAGGGAGAAACTGAGATTGAATAGAGTGCAACCTGGATTGAAAATGTGCCAACATTATCACAGCATTCACCAGGGCTTAGGGGATGCAAATGTTCCCAGTAGTTGTAAACCTCATTTAAACTGGATATCTCATAAACCACATATAATAAAGATAGAATGACATTAAAAGGAGAATGAGAGTTGTTTGGCCTTTGTGTTGCCGTTGCAATGATCTTTCAGAACAGTGCTAAGGATGAGACTCCAATTAATTGCAATTATTCCACTTTTCTTTCAGTTGGTCCTCCCTACACGTTCCACTTAAAAGTCAAATTTTATTCGTCAGAGCCAAACAGTTTGCGAGAAGAACTTACCAGGTGAGTGATACATTATTTTGGAATGCATTATTCTTGTCTAATGATTAAATCCTGCATTTGTAATTACTAGTTTGCTGATAAGATAGGTGCAAGAATTCCCATTCTTTTAGATAGCCCAATGAGAGTTTTATTTTCTGTATGTGATTTATTATGGTGTTGATAAAACCTATTGCACATATTTCTCAACATATGAGCTCGAGAATGATGAACACATGCACAAAGTATGCTTATTACTGCTCCTTCATGATTACAGGTATCAGTTTTTCCTGCAACTGAAGCAGGATGTCCTTACTGGGCGTCTGGAGTGCCCACTGCAAATTGCCACTGAGCTGTGTGCCTATGCATTACAATGTAAGTGAGTGGGGCATGCATGCCTGAATGTGTATGCAAGTAGACAATGGAATGTACCACTGTACATATTCCATGTTACCCACAGCATACACTGTTGTGTTGTGTAGGACTAGGTGGGTTGCCACATGGCAGGTGTAGTGATGCGACTGCATTTTTTTGTAGCTGAACTTGGCGATTATGAAGAAGGTATCCACACGCCTGCAGTTGTGTCTGAGTTTCGATTTGTGCCCAATCAGACTGAGGAGATGGAAGTGGCCATGGTGGAGGAGTTCAAAAAGTGTCGTGGAATGACTCCAGCCCAAGCTGAGTTGGCTTACCTCAATAAGGCAAAGTGGCTGGAAATGTATGGAGTGGACCTGCACACTGTTTTGGTACATTATTCTCCTATTTGGGTCATATACGACGAATAACTTGAGCTGAAACAACTTATAATCTGTATTAATTTTGCAGGGTAAAGATAGCTGTGAATATTCCCTTGGACTCACTCCGACTGGCATTCTTGTCTTTGAGAGAACCATGAAGATTGGACTCTTCTTCTGGTAAACTGCTTATGTTACTTCCAGATAAACAGTTGCTTAATTTAAATTTTCCTTTTCTCCAGGCCCAAAATCACACGTTTGGACTTCAAGAAGAAGAAGTTGACCCTGGTGGTGGTTGAAGATGACGATGATGGGCGTGAGAGGGAGCACACATTTGTATTTCGCATGCACAATGAAAAAGCCAGCAAGCATCTCTGGAAATGTGCTGTGGAGCATCACACCTTCTTCAGACTAAAGGCATCTGGAAAGGGGCCAACTGCGAGACAGAATTTCTTCAGGATGGGATCGAGGTTCAGATACAGGTAAGGGTTTTATACCATTACAAATCTGACAAACATGTGCATAAACTATTGAGTGAAAATTCTGTCTGGGTTTCACTTTGTAAAATTTCTGCTTTGTAATTTTTTAAAGACAAGCCTGAAATATTGATGAGTTATGAAAATATGGGGAATGTAAGCTCTCTACTTCGTGACGTTCTATTAATAACACTTGCCTGTTCCTTCCTTCACATGTCCTAGTGGACGGACAGAGTTCCAAACAACTCAAGCAAACCGTGCCAGACGAACTGTGCAATTTGAGCGCCGTCCTAGCCAGAGATATGCTAGAAGGCAGTCACATGTGCAGAGGGAGAGGGAGAGGCAACGCACCTATCCACTAGGTGGTGGAGCGGCAAAGAAAAAGGCAGAGGCAGGACCTGAACCTGAGCAAGAGGCTGTTCCAGTCACTGAGAGTGCAGCTAAAGAAGAAGCCACCTCCCAACCTTCGACTTCATCCCCCACTTCACCATCTCCATCCAAACCTCCAACAACACCAACCAGTACGAATAGTAGCATTAGGATCAGGGAGGGTGCCAGTGGAGCAGCAAGTCCTACAAGTGAGTACAATGTATTCCATGATTGGTAAGGGTATGGTTTTGGGTTGGCTTTTTCCGCCACTTCATTAAGAAATGCAAAGAAAGGAACATTTGACCTAATGCGTTTGAGAGCATTTACAATTTTAGATCCATGATCCATCCCAGTAATAACTAGAGCAAATTACATCCATGTGCATTTATGATGATCAAAATAAGCTGTGCTTTGACTAGTGCAATTTTATGAGCACTGTGTGATGCAACCTGTGGAAAATAGCTGAGTACATTTCCCCAGCTGTGTTTAAGCACTGCGTACAAATTTACAGGCGTGGGTTCGGCTGAGGATAGGTTAGACAGCCTTCTCAAGAACCTTGTTAAGGATGAATGGAATCAGACCAATGGGGCTCCATCTCCTGTGCCAGCTGTTGCTGCTCCAGTGGACAACATGCTCAGCCAAGGTGCAGTGTAATGTTGACAAACTGTTGCATATTGTGAAAGTTGTTTCCCAATTTGTGCTTGATGTTTTTTTGCAGAGGTGGAGGCAATGGCTGCCAAGCTGAAGAGTATTGAGAGCGGAGTGGCTCCTAAGGCAATAGGATCCTCTTCATTATCTCAGCAAGCTTCTACAGGATCTGCTTCCTCCACCCCAACGCCACCACCTTCATTGTCTCTCCAGACACAGTCAAGGGATGTGAACAGCCTGCCCAACAACCAGTCAGCAAAGTTTCTGACACCAGGTGCAGGAGGAGGTGGAGCTAGACCCATTCCACCGGACAAACTCAAGTGTAACATCTGGAAAGGTCAGTGTGTTGCACATACAAGTAAACGCGTATGTAAAAACAGTTGACCTGTATAGAAAGGCTACTTAATGTAGCATGTGAAGGTGCATGGAGAGGGTTTGTCATGAGCAGTGCAAAATTCTAATTTTCTTAGGCTCAGTTTTCAGTTGAGTCATCACATTTTAGCTTACTTAGCAATGATACAGCCTCACATTCAGCATGCTTTACTAAGGGGAATTTTTTAGCTGACATCAACTGGCATTTGATGCATCGTGTTTCAAACCCATATCTTATTCATTGGAATAGAATGCAAATCCTGTGTCAGCACGACAATCTCTGATTATGGATTGTGAATACCTACACATAATTAGATATTTTTCCAAATTAAAAAAAATATATATATATATAAAACTAGTCCTGAGTAGAGAGATCGCTTAGTGTACTTACTACCTAGGGATATTGCTGTTTGCCTTGTCAACCTTTTTTTCTTCACAGCCAAAGTGGAGGAGGAACTGCGCAAGAGTCCTTTGAGCCTGGACTTGAACAAAAAGGATGAGGTTCATGTGCTCAGGTTGACGGGAAGTCCTTCTGCTGACAGGAGGAAGCTTCTTAATGGGTGAGTTCATATTCTTGGATTACCCAGCATGTGACAATGCTCTAAACGTGCTGACTTATGATTGGAATGTGATCACTTGACTGTACTCTAAGTGTACTGTATCTCACCTGCAATATGTTGATTTTTTGTTGCTGTTATGTTGCAAATTTCTTGAGAAAGTCAATTTTCCCAGGGATGGACTGTCTACTTCCAGGGATAGCATTGAGAAGGAGAATGCGGCTAGAAAGAGGTCAGTGCTTTTGGTCTCGGATAATTTATATCTTCACACTTCTGTGAAAGTGTTACCTGGGTTTTTATTCTTTGAATCATTTTCTCTTGTCTGCATGTTGTGCCTTAAGGTCTGAAGTTATTGTATTGCTGGACTGATAATTCGTTAATGATTGTGGACTTTGACCTTTGAACTGATATGTGTAAATGCTAATTGTGCACCCCACACTACCAGCATAAAAATTGCCTGTCTTAGATGTGACATTGTATTTTACTGATTTCTCTATTTTAACTATACTTTTATGCAACAGTGACACTTTTCCACGGCCTAAGAAAAAGGAAAACCAGCCCAATGGCTACTCAACGAGTCCCAAAAAGAGTGAGATTCAGTTTGATCATCTGACCAGCGCTACTTTTGTCTCTGTGGTAAGTGCAATATTCTACACCCACCCACACACTTTCCATACTCATGCTTCATCTTCCACTTGTCTGCTGTATCTGTCTCTTATTCAGAACAAAATATTGCGTCCTGTACCATATAATACACAAGTATTTCAGCTTATCATTGCCAAGCCACTCATCATGTGAGACATTTCCTGTAGGAAGCACCTAAGTGTCATTGCTGACGTTGAATTCATGATAGTGTGTGTGGCAATATTATTATTTCCGAAAACCATCAGCAAATAGTGTTGTCATGAATGCAGATTTTGCCAAAGGCTGCGGCATCACAGCATAGGTACTGACATCAGCTCAAATCTTTAGAAAGTTTGTGTTTGGCGCTTGGTGCTTGTTACAGGCCATGACTCAGTTATGTACAGTGTATAACATTCGATGACTGTGGCTTTTGCTTTGTTATTGTTCTCTTAATGGGCTAAGGCTCAGCTTTTGCAACATATCAAGGGATAGGTAGAAAGGACATGTTGCAGGTTAAGTAGATGTTGAATGGGGGTGGAAGGGTGGAGGGGGGACATGGGGACAGACTTCTTGGTGCTTTGAGCCAACTGTTGTCTTGTTGAACTGTGCAAAGGGTGGGGACGCTCTCACTCTGCCCCTGGGAGGAGGAGGGGCTACAAATGGAAGAGTGGAAGAGGAGGAGGAGAATGAAGAAGTAAATGGAGTGAATGACGTGGAGCAGAAAGAAGGAGCTGACAGACCAGATGAGGAACAGGAGACGGAGGAAGCTGAAAAGGCCGAGGTTGAGGACCCTGTTTCCAAGGTGACGGTCACCCACTTCCCCGGTGACAAGAACAATGCAGCTACACCAACCACCACAGGCAGCAACCCATTCAACCCATTCACAACAACCACACCCACCACCAATGGAAACAGTAGCACCAAAAGCAACCCATTTGGTAATCCTTTTAAGTCGCCCAAACCCTCTCCTAGACCAGTTCCGACTCCCCGATCCCACATCCCAATCCTGGTCAGCAGAGTGTCGAAATCCAACTCTAATCCATTTGCGGCTTCTGAGACTGCTGCTACTGCTCACCCTGCTGGCAAAACAAACAAGATGCATTTGGTGAGTTGTATGAACCCCTGCTCCCACTTTTTTTTTCTCCAGTGTCCATCTCGACAACCGTGTTGTGCTTGTGCCTCGGCTCTTGTACAGTACAATTAAACATCTCCACTCTTTTGTAGTTTCTTCTAGTCTGTGTGGAATTTTTTAAGGACCCTAATCTTGTGCTTTGTTAGAATAGAAGGCTGCTGAAGGGTTTTCTTTTCATTGCTGCATGACTCCAACATGTATAACAATTGCCTTGTCAGTATTACTGATGTACACTTTGCACATGATACTCTCCATTACCTCAGTGCTGTAGGTAGTCAGTGTGATTTGTTGCACCATTTGCTTTTTGCACTTACTATGGGCTGTCCCTCCACCAAGATTGCAGCAGTTACCACCATGGTAACTGTGTGCAACTCCTTTTGTGACTGGTTCAGACAACACGGCAACAGCCAAACACTGCAATTTTTGGTGTGGACAGCCCATACATTTGCTTCAAAAATGTAATCACGTGGTACAGGATAAGAGTATTTGCATTGGAGATTCTTATTACGAGTGTGTCAGGATTGGTGTGACACGCGAGATGGAATGAAAAGTATAAAATAATCTTAACAGTTACTTGCATTTAATTTGTGACCATAAGTTACATAAGTTACACAACTATTAGAATAAGCAGTGACATGCATAGTAGATATACATTTTTTTCATCACAACTGTGCTTCTTAGGACACTGCATTGAAATAGAGGTTACTCTCATCCTGTGTCACTTGGCCACGGCCCAACCCTGCAACATTGTGCATTTTCTTCCGGTTTTCAGGAGAACCAGCAAAAGGCCACCACTCCAACATCGGTGACTCCTACCAGTCCAGTGGCGCCCACCTTGGCTCAGTTGTCGCCTTGGCTAGTGAGTGAATCTGCACCAAGCCCTAGCCCTACATCAAGTGCCTCAGAGAAAGCTCACCAGCAACCAATCAGGACAACCATCATCACTGAGCTGTGAGCTGCCACAAAACTGGAACAAGTTTTTTGTTTGTTTTTTTTTTGCAAATAATTACCTTTTCACAGAAGCGTACTTTTTTGCCTGTCTAACTTTAAGGCTGATTATACCGCCCATTTTTTAAAACAAATGGTCTTTCCTGTATAAGCACGCAGTCAAGGATGCTTGCAAGGCAGTGTGTTTTGATGCACTTTTGTACCCTGTTTTATACTTTGTGCATGTTATGATACAGGAATTAAGGAGCAGCTAATTTCATGAAAGTACATTCCAATGAAACAATGCACGACAATCACATGCCCTGTGCTTTTATTTTTTGTTGTTTTGTCACTTTGCTGACAATTTGATGAAGTATTGGGTCCAATCAAAGGGGCAAATATGGTCTATAATTTATTTTGTACACATTTGTATATTTTACCAAGTCTTGAAGTTTCTTTCATTCTCAGTAAAGAGGTGAAAGAATATTTGAAGGAGGGGGAAAAGTGCCATGTTTATCCAACCAATCAATCCATTACGTAACCTAATTGCCTTTTGTTTTCCTTCACCCCCCCTCCACCTTTTTTTCACTTACTTGCCTGGAGAATTGTAGAGGAAACATTAAGCAGTATTGTTGCAGCTTCTGCAACACTTTATGTAGGGTCATTTGTCTTTATTTACACCAATTTTGGGGAAAATAAAGATGTCAACTTGATTTGCTTTATGACAATCCCATATTTCTAGAGGTGCAATAATTTACAAGTGACACTCACAAAGTATACAAAGAATGAGTTAATATGGAGTTATACCAGTGAAGTGTTCATAAGTTTGCTTCTAAGCTGTTGAAATATCTGCCTAAGAAAATATCCTCTTACTTACCAGTAAAATACTATAAATTGGCTTATCATGACAGGTTAGCCTCTGTTCCTTTGGCAAGAAATGATGCCCTGGGTTTAATAAAGAAATTAAGTAAATTTTGCTGTATATCATTCTTGTGAATGCAATTCACCTAATTGCTTATGATCAGTAATTTGGAACCACCTGTTGTAAAAGTTGATGACACCACTTTTTAGCCGAGAGAACCACTTTGCGATAAGTTGTCTTAACACTTAAACAGTCCTATTAGTTACCCAATATAAGTCATGGTGATCAGTCATTATTTTATGCAATATAATTATAGTCACATTTTTTACGAGATTGGCTCACGAAAAGTGTGGTTAAAGATGACCCTGAGTTGCGCCTGTAGTGGTCTGGAGATTCCTGTCCTCCATGTGTAAAAGTCAGCTAGCAGCTTCAGCTCTCTGCTGGTGTCTGGAAAACTGGCCGCTCCAATCAGCACCATCCCAGGCCTGCTTTGTTTCAACCGGATAGCAGATTCCCTCTGTAGGTTGTGACACTGGAAGAGATTGATAGCCCGAAGCCTTGGAAGCTGGCTTGTGTCAGAGGTCAGGTCATCTAAAGACATCTCAGTCACTCCATCCAGCCAGGAGATGTCAAGCAATTCCAATGATGGGCACTGCTTAGTGATGCAAATGACGCTGTAGTCACTGACTTGCCTGCAACGGCTCAGACCTAGGTGGGTTAGGGACTGGAACCGGGTTGATGCAAGTTGGACTAGTGAATCGTTGGCTCCAGGAACTTCATCCAGATCAAGTCGGGTCAGTGATGGGCAGATTGAAAATGCATGGATTAATCCACGTGGAGTCAGTCTAAAGGCGCGGTGAAGGCGAAAGTGGCACAGGTTTGGGATGTTTTGGAATATTTGCTCCAGGTCAGCGTCAGTCATCCTCCATGCATTTGTAATAGATAATGATTCCAGATTGTGGCATGTTGACACAGCTTGGAAAGAGTGCGTCCCCAGTCTTTCTGCATCCAGTCGTAATTTTAGCAGACCATTGCGGCGTTGCTGCAGGAAACTCTCCACATCAAAGTCCAGCAAACGTGTAGCACCATCCAACTCCAAGCAGTTCAGCTGCAGCAATCTGGATGCATCTGCAAGCAGTCGTCGTAAAGCTGGCACATTCTGGTCAATTAACACCAAGCGTCGGAGATGTGTGAACTGCGTCGCTGCAGCATAGCCATCAGTTCCAAGCAGTCTTGTTTCGGTGCCCAGCTCCAGTGATTCCAACTCCGGACACTTGTGGGAGAGGTCCAATAGCTGTGAGCCACTTACTTGGCATACTCTGAGAACCAGGCGGCGCAACAGGGGGCAGTTGTTAGCAACTGCCTTGAGTATTTGTGTTGCATCGGGACGGTTCACCAGCACCAGCTCTTTCAGAAATGGCGCCTTGTAGAAGATGGACAGCGGGATCCACCGCGACGTGGCTTCAAGCCGAATGGTGGTCCACAGGTGCGGTTGGGCAGCGAGCGCCTGCCACTTGCTGCAGACTGGAGCCACCCATTGGCCAAGCTCCTGCACGGTGAGGTAGGACAGGACACGCAACTGCAGGTCAGTCGGGAGGTCATCAAAGGACCACTGCTGGGCAGACATGGTGGCAATGAGGTTCTGGTGATGAATGTGGCAGTGCGCCAGTTTTGCATGTGAAGGCTTTATTCCCCGAAATAGATCGAGGCTACCCAGCCTGGGCCTCATTGCACGCGATGGTAGCTGTCCGTACCCGCCCATTTTGCATCGATTTCAATCCCATTTACTGGGGCATAGGATGTCCAACGAATACGGTAGCCCACTCACTCAAGATACCGTATCGTAATGGTCCATGACAGTAATGAAGGTGTACGTTTCAGCCGGTTTCAGCTTATTTTTAAATGATGGACTAGTTTATAAATTAAACTGAATTAAAATTAAGCACCATATTGAAATGTACAGTACTGTGCGAAAGTTGATCCCGTTTTTTTTAACGTGACCTGCTGTCTTGTGCTGCCATCTGCTGCTGTTTCATCTTGAGTTAGTTTAAATCATGGCGCTGCTTGTTTGTTGAGTTGTCCCGATTTGCCCTCATTCTAATGCGTGACCTTTTTTCAAGTAGACGCCTCCTGCCCGGTGCCCCGTGCCCTCGCAGTGTACAGTTGAAGACCAGAACATGGGACGGCTACTAATACTACGATTCAAATGATCAGTCAATGAGCCGCAACAGGTAGCCATGCTGCGCATGCACCATGACTAGTATGAAGGTATTGAACTTGTCAACTGAATGATTTGCTATAGAAATGATGAGTACAGATTTGGTGCGTAATTGCATGAGATGTGGGACACACCTGTTGGCCATGTGATGCAAGTCAAGCCAGCCCTACAGTAGTTGTGTCATTCCACATACGCGTTACGGACATGCAATATTACGTATGCATATGCATGCTGACATTTTACACATAAAAAGACACTGGGTTCCTTCAAACATCAAGACCGAGATTGGGGTTGAGGGTGTGACCTGTAGAGTAATATCTGTTTTGAGTCAACACATGATATCAGCATGTCTGATAGGCGCCAATAGGTATAGTGATAAGAGGTAGCGATAAGATAAATGTCTATTATTGATACGAGGTGTGATGGTATGAGTAACTAGTCTTTTTAAGTCCTTCCTGCATTTCAAGCTTTTTCCACAATGTGTCGTTACTGTCGGGGTGTGGTCGAACTGCATGTTGCATCGCGTCAGTGACACTGCCATTGGTGCTCATTGAGTGTATTATAATACTGTAAATGTGATCAGTGCAACAATGATTCAAGTGTTGTTCTTTGTTCCATTGGTGCTTGTTTTGGGACAAGAAGACAAACATATTCCAACAACAGGTACTGCAGTACATTTTGTGTCATATCCTATTTTGTCCTAATCAGGTTACACTTGAGAAGCAATGTTGCCATTCACAAACGGCTGTGATTCTTGCTTTTACGTAATGCTGATGACATCTATTTCAATAGATATTTGAGCCAAGTTGACTCGTTTAAACCAAAAACCTGTGCAACTTGAGGTAATATTTTTTGTTAATGAAGTAGTGATAATAATCCATGTTTATAGGCCAGCTGGGAGCACTAGTCCTGCCGTCATGTGAACATCACCAGACATGCTCTGAGTGCATATCCTCCAGTCCAGACTGTGCTTGGTGCTGGACTGAGTCTGCCCCTGGAGTTGTTCCCAGGTGGCCGCGATGTGGGCTGCCTGACCGACTGGTCAATGAGAGTGGATGCCCAGCGGGTCGCCTCATGAACCCTCGATCCAAGTTCAAGCTGATGGAAGATCTACCGCTTACTGAAGTGGGTAGCAGTGCTGCCATTACTGGGGAGGAGGTACATCAAGTGCGGCCACAGTGGGCAAAGATTCGCCTCAGACCACGTGAGGGTTTAGCAATTCATTATTTCCAGCAGTATTTGAGTGTAACTGGGTAATGAGAAATGTATGTGTACTAATAGCCAACTGCTTAGCATCACTCAACCTTATTTTATAGATTTTGAAGACACTTATAGGAAATTGATGTTTCACAGGGGACCAGGTGAAAATTGAAGTCACAGTTCGTCAAGCTCAGGACTACCCTCTTGACCTCTACTACTTGATGGACATGACCTATTCCATGCGCAAACACAAAGAGCAACTTGCAAGTCTTGGGGACGAGCTGGCTGATGCATTGGCCAGTCTGACTGCCAACCACCGGATTGGACTTGGCTCATTTGTGGACAAGCCTCTCATGCCATACGTTAACACGGATCCAAGCCATCTGAAAAACCCCTGCCTTGGTATAGGAGACCCAGATGCAAAGTGTATCCCTGCATATGCATTTCGCAACCACCTCAGCCTCACGTCAGATGTCAAGCAATTTTCACAGGAGGTCTCGGAAGCTGAGCTGTCTGCTAACTTGGACAATGCCGAGGGTGGATTAGATGCATTGATTCAAGCAGTGGTGTGCAAGCAGATTGGTTGGCGGCCTGGTGCTCGACATGTTCTTGTGTTTGTTTCGGATGGCATGTCGCATTTTGCTGGTGATGGGAAACTGGGTGGTGCCATATGCCCAAATGATTTGAGATGCCATCTAGATGAGGATGGTTTCTACTCTGAAGCAGCCATACAAATGGACTACCCTTCTATTGGACAGTTAAATTCAGTGTTACGCAGGCACAAAGTTGATGTAATATGGGCTGTGTCAGAGGTTCATGTGCCAGAATTCCGTCAGCTGGCAGCATTGGTTCCAAGTTCAGTGGCAACACTAGAGACAAACAATGCTTCGCACATTGTACAGCTGCTGCATCGTGAGTATGAGAAGATTCGCTCAACAGTCCGCATGCGTCATAATGCATCTCAACCTATCACAGTCTCCATGACATCCAAGTGCCTTGGAGACATAGCCAAAGAAACTGACACATGTCGGGGCATACGTGTTGGCGATACTGTGGCATTCGATGTCACCGTATCAGCACATGCCTGTACGCCTTCTCAACGTGTAATGATTGAGGATGCAAGCCTGGCATCAATTGTCACGCTTGACATACGTGTTGTATGCAAGTGTGAGTGTGAATCAGATGCTAGCAGGGACCAAATGTCAGAAGAATGCAGCGGTGCTGGAGACCTTGTATGTGGAATTTGCAATTGCATTGAAGGCAAGTTTGGGAGGAGCTGTGAGTGCAATGTTGGAGAGCTGAACAAGGCTGGGTCGGAGGAAGGGTGTTTGGCCCCTGGGCAGCAAAAAGGGCAGCCCTTGTGCTATGGAAGAGGCGAATGTGTGTGCGGTGAATGCGAATGTCAGAGAGACTCAGAAGGTGAAGAGCTGTACCATGGGGAGTGGTGCGAATGTGATGACTCAGCCTGCCCACATCCCAGTCGTCTTGGACAAAATAAGGAAGTATGTGGGGGGCCTGCTCATGGACAGTGTCAGTGTGGCAAGTGCGTATGCGCATCTGGTTGGGAAGGAGAAGCTTGCGACTGCTCACTAAACAAGACAGGGTGCTACATCCGACCAGGGGCTTCCCCCTGCTCAGGTCCCAAGAGGTAAGATTACACAGGTACACTGTTCAGTGCCGTGTCTAGATAGAAAATCGTGGGAGGAGAAGTCAACAAATTTCGCCC
>KZ538953.1:0-19902 GCA_000934665.2 Catajapyx aquilonaris
GGGTCAAATTGATCGTCTTGGTCTATAGAACGTCTGTGCAAAGTGGCTTGCTTTCTGCAAGATTTTGCAGCATATTTTTGTGTACCGCTTCGACTATGGCAGCCGCATCCATTTCACGTGTCAAAAGAGAGGGTACCTGCCGTGGATTTTCGATTGATTTCAAGTCGATTATATAGCCTACAGTGGCCTTAAAGTGACACCTACAGGTATGGTTACACGTTGGGCGCCATTTGTTACAATACAAAATAGTCTCAGGTGCCATCTTTGACCATTAGAGTCGGTTTAGTCGGTTATATAGCATATAGGGGCCTAACCAAGACTTCAAGCGGTTGTATAGCCTATATGGACTTTAAAGTGACACCTACAGGTAGGGCTGTGCGATATTTCGATACATCGACTGTCGACACGATATTTTCCTAATATCGAAGTTGCGATATCGGACGCTTGGCATGTACAATGTATCGAATATCGCGATTTGTCGATGTCAGTTTTCGATATTTTTCGATGTCGGTTGGATGTCGGTTGGGTGTCGGTTTTCGATATTTTTCGATGTCGATTTTTCGAATTTCGATATATCGACTTCGATTCGATATTTTCTGAGTATCGAGAGTCGATATATGCCATTTCGGATATCGCACAGCCCTACCTTCAGGTATTGTTACACGCTGGGCGCCATTTGTGACAATACAAACCAGTTCCAGCTGCCATCTTTGGCAATTCGAATTGGTTTAGTCGGTTCTGTAGCCTCCAGGGGCCTTAAAGTGACAACACTTACAGGTATGGTTACACGCTGGGCGCCATTTGTGACAATACCTAACAGTTCCCATTGCCTTATTTGGTCATAATTAAACTTCCAAAAAAAAAACTTACGCCAAAATAGAACACACCCGTTTTATAATTGAATGTGACGTTTATCCAGTGGGGGTTATTATCATCTGGGAGCCTTGGGACAGGAATTACGCTGCATTATCCCCGCAGCGAAGATTCCGATTAGATGAAATCCCGGCCGCTTCCAAACTGCGCCTTTTCTCTCGACCTGAGAGAGAGTCACTATTCCTGGGGTAAAACCCTCCTCATACCCTACCTCCCCACCGTCTCCACCCCCCCCCCCTTTGCGAATCGAGATAACTCCCGCGATTCCATTGTCTGCATGATATATGCGACAGTTCCAGCAGAAAGAGCTGGATTCTTGCACCCAATCCTAAAATATCGTTCAGTTTGCCGGTGTCAAAAAGTTTTTCAAGGATGGAGGAAAAACCGTGGAAAAACTGGTTTTTAGATGTTTTCTAATCATATGGTGAATAGGAAATCGAAATGGTTGTAAAGATGTAAAATTTAATTGGGGAAATAAATTATCGTATTAAGGCAACCATAAACTGTAATAACTAATATTAAACGCATATAATGCCAAATAACGAGCCAAAATCCGGTATTAACTTTATCTGAAACCCAATAAATTTTTTGCTAATTTTATATCTAATTCGCCTAAGTCCACACTTTTTTTTACCAATTATGAAAGTAAGCTGGTCTCATTTCAGCGATTTTTACACCCCGCGTGAATTTTTCACGCTGAAAAATTCGCTTCTAAAAAAAACACCTTTTAATGCCTGGCGAGAAAATTGTGCTGATGATGTGTCCTGAGAAAAGTAAATTAATTGCCTCATTAAACCATGCGTCATCCCAGATGGGGCAGAAAAAATCGGCTCTTGCAACCAGATTTGAAATATGGATTATCGGGCTAGGGGGTTGGGGGGAGAGGAGGATGGGAGGGGATGGGAGGGGATGTAGTCTCATGCAAGGGGAGCAGACGATGCAATAATATTCTGTCAGTTGTTACGAAAAGAACCCCCCACTTTACCTCCCTCTGGCGTCGTGGGGTGTGGACGATTTATGGCGTGACCGTTAACGGCAAGTTCTCCAACAGGTCTGGCCGCCATTTTTGAATATCACTTCGGTATCGGACAAACAATCGTTGTTTGGTGGACTTCTAAGCAATAACCTAGTTTTCTGCCAGTACCTTCTGGTACTAACGGTATTCCAATACCTTCTGATGTAAACGGTACATCGGTATACCTTTTAGTTAAAGCGGTACGCCGTCAGGACTAGGGGTGGACGATTTATGGCGTGACGTTAGCGGCAAATTTTCGAACAGGTCTGGTTGCCATACGAGCCATACGTATTTAAGCCATAAGTATTTGAGTCCCAATTCGGTATCGGTTAAACAATCGTTGTTTGATAGATTCTCAACGAAGAACCGAATTTTTTGAATGTACCTTCTGGTACTACTAGTATCCAAGTACCTTTTGATGTAAACGGTACCTCAGTATTCCTTTTAGTGTAAGCGTACGTCGCGTCGTCCGGATAAGTTCTGGTGCCGAGACAAAGTGTTACGCAACAAACAATTGTTGTTTTATGGGTTTTCAACCATGCACCGAATTATCTGCCAGTACATTATGGTACTATTGGTATTCCAGTACCTTATGATGTAAACAGTACCTCAGTATGCCTTTTAGTGTAAGCGTACGTGGTCCGATGTCGATGCAAAGGCGTTACATAAAAAACAATGGTTGTTTGAGGGATTTTCAACCAAGCAGAGACTTTTCTGTCAGTACCTTATGGTACTATAGGTATTCCAGTACCTTTTGATGTAAACAGTACCTCAGCATGCCTTATTATAGTGTCAGAGCTACACGGTCCGATGCTTGACAAAGGCGTTACGTAACAAAAAATCGTAGTTTGATGGATTTTCAGCCAAGTTCCGAATTTTCTGCCAGTACCTTATGGTACTGTAGGTATTCCAGTACCTTTTGATGTAAACAATACCTCAGTATGCCTTTTAGTGTAAGAGGTACGTGGTCCGATGTCGAGACAAAGGTGTTGCGTAACCATCGAGCTGATGCTCTTGATGATGACGTCTATTGTTGACTGTAACTTGACACTATCCTGCTCAAACCCAGACAAGTTGAGACCCACGCCAGAACGGGGTGTGCCAAACCCCTAGGGAAGTCATGTCCTTCACACAGTGCACAGGTAAGCAGCGGAAAGTGAGTCCTGTCCCCCGGTTATGTACATCTGCCCATCTCCCGTGACGAACAAGGGCTTTTGTCATCTTGGTACGCTAACAAGGGAGGAAGGGTCTTAACTCCTCAAGTCTAGGGGTACAAAATAGGGCATAATAATCGAGAAACACGCAAGCTTGGGGCGTTGCTGGTGTGAAAGGTGAGCCCCCTAAAGAGCTGTTAAAGTGGTTAGACCTAAGAGGCCCCTTCTCCTTTTCCAGGCCAAACTTTTCTTTATCGGTAGGTCGTAACACTCCAATTTATCCTGGCTGATAAATCGGAAACTGCTTGTGGTCCAGAGCAGATAAGGTCAGTGCATTGTCCAGGGTGCCGATTGAGGACCAGTCTCCTAGAAGTCTATTGACTGGATAGAATCAGCACTCTGAAAGGGATTTTAAGTTAGTTTGCACAAAAAAAAATTCAACCAGCTGTTAAGTACGCCATGTTTTTTTTCGTAGAAAAAGCTTGGCAGCTCAAATATGGAGCGCTTTTTCTGCAGTTGACATTCCTGGCTCTGCATGCTTTCAGATTTGGACGCGGTTCTTCATAAATCACCGCCTTGGGCGAGGGTTAATCCCGCAACTTTGTCGATAACTGGAATCTTAGGCGGTTTTATAAGGTCTCGTCTTGGTCGTAAAGCCCGGCTTTAATCTGGGCTGGACTTCCTTTTTTTCATACCCATTGTCCTCTGTTTACTAGCGAAGATTATACCAACTTCTCTGAGAGCTTTTCTTAAGAAAATTATGTTCACCCAGGTCGCGACTTTGAGCGTTCGACAAGCGCTTACAATTTCCATCTCGGTTCCAATTACACTGTCGGCATTACTACAAACTTTATGCCTGGTTTTATAGAAGTCTTATGCGGACTTGGACGCCACAAACTGTTATGACTGTCTGTATACGTATGCTCCTCCCATTGGACATCCGATGGGAGGAGCTCGACTTTGTTTAAAATGTAGATATTATTTTGAAATATTGGCAAGGAAGAAACTTGCCCTACCATTAAATCAAAGTCAAATTTGCCTCAACATCAGGGTATGTCTCTTTCTCCTTCGTCCTTCTGCTAGTTCCTGCTAACTTAGCAGTGTCATTGCCAACTCTGGTACTGCTAAGTTAGCAGTAACTAGCAGCGAGACAAAAATTCCACCCAAGATCTTGAAACATCAAAATGAGGCAAGGAAAAAACGTGGCCAAGAACTTGCACTACCACAATAAAATGATAAAGTAAATTTATGACTTAAATGAAAATAAAATTTACTTCCACAGCTTGGTAGGAAATGTTCCTGGCCATGTTTCTAGCATTTTATCTTTTCAAAATAATGTCTAGAAACATAGTAAAATTGGAAAAACCCACCTTTCAAGGTCACACCAGCTTCTCTTTTCTAAACTTCCTCCATGTTTCTTTTTCCATGATTCCAAGACAGGTTAATGGCATCGTGGAAAGGTGGCGAGGTTGGAGTTGGGAATGTTTGCGTGCTGGAAAGGCAAAGCAGGAAAGGTGGGAAAAAGAAGAGGAATGGAATTGGATGAGGGAGAAAGTAGGGGAAGGCGGTGTTGGCAAACTTCCCTTTCGAACCCGCCCTAAATCCGCATCTCGATCAAGAGAGGGGGCTAATTCAATTCCCAGATGCCGGCGGCAGTGATTTCAGCTTCATTCCATGGGTGGGGAGTAGGGAGAAGCGGGGAGGAATGGATACATAAACACCTCGCCAGGAACCGATATGGCCCGGATTTCAAGCTCGGAATCGCGCCTTTTCATCGCGATGGCGCCCAGGATTTTCTGTGGTGAGAGAGCTCCCGGACTTTCATTTCTAAATGTGGAGAAGGCCCGGAAACAATTCCAGAGCCTGGTTTTATACCGTGTGTTTGAAGGCGATTTCATGTCGGTAGGATGATGTGGAAGTTTTGGAAGCGAAAATTGTGGAAAAAGCTGTGGCCCTCGAGCGAAACACTTAGCATATTGAAAAATATGGAGTAGACCACTTGCAGGATCCCATACTTATACTGAAGCTTAGAAAATGGCGCTGACAGTAATGAGTTACTCGTATCTACGAAACAGGTGCTCAGAACACATTCCAACATTGCATAAACTTATATCAGTGTCCCACATACTTTGATAAGAGCTGGTCTGACCCCGAACCGAAGGGACCAAGGAAACAATAAAGTCTTTATGCATGGGGATCAGAAGCGCAACCACAGATCGCAAGAGGCTTCGCTAACGCTGGCTTTTATGAGGATTTTTACGAGTCCTTTCCTTCCGTGATGTGCAAACCGCGTGTTTCCATGGGAACGACCTCTGAGAGGCCACTTTGGAACAAGTTGGAAGCAGTTGCGAGATGGTTACAGGTTGTTTAGGCCTAATGCTGAGGGGGGCCTAAGTAAGCGTGTACTATTCTTTTACAGGACCCGATGGAGAAGATTCTTGCCCAAAGGTGCTGGGCAGTCAAGCATTGTTGGAATATAAGAGATTCTGACAATTCTAACAAGATTTTCACTTAACAAGCTCCTTACATAATTCAGAAAATTTATATCTTCAATACGTATAACCAAACACCCCAAACGCACTGAAAATACAAGAGCTGCTTCCACACGAGAGCGCGAAACGCAGCGAGAGCATTTCTTCACTACGCGCGCAATTCGAACTTAAGCATCGTTAGAACTCCGTATAAAAATTCTCTCGAATTCAGCGTTCGAAATCTGGAGCGTTCGATGTAGGAGGTTCCTCTGTATTGGAATTTTTAATATAATTTTCACATGAAATTGAAATTTTGGAGGAGTCAACTTTTCCACCTTTTTTTTTTTAATGACATTTTTTTAATTTTAAAATTCTAGTCCTGGTCGAAAAAAATTCCTACATTTTGGAGAAATATGTGAAATGTGATGAGACATCATTTTTTAAATTAAAAAATTAAAAAAAATTGTTGAAAAATTCATTCATTCAGTCATTCATTTCCTTCACGGCATCCCCGGGGGTTACCATCGATGAAAAATACTGTACATAAAATGGTCAACATTTTTTGGAAAAATTAAATTGCCATATTCGTGGTCAAATGACATTTTCCCAATTTTTGGAACAATTTTCTTATTCTTGGTCACCTAATTTTCCTATATTTTTGGAGAAATATTACAAATGTGATGAGACGTCATATTTTAAATTTAAAAATTAAAATTTTGTTGAAAAATACTGTACATAAAATGGTCCGCATTTTTCTGAAATATTAATTTCCATATTCTTGGTCAAATGACATTTTTCCCATTTTTTGGAACAATTTTCTTATTCTTGGTCACAATTTTCCTATATTTTGAAAAAAATAGTAGAAATGTGATGACTGATGAGACATTATTTTTCAAATATTGAAACTTGACGATTTTGTGGGAAAATACTGTAACATAGTCCACATTTTTTTTGGAAGTGAAATTTTATCACTTATTGGAAAAGGTCGTGTCCGTAACCTCACATGAAATACTGGTTTTCCAAATCATGAAATCCCATGAAATACCAGTATTCCAAATTTTTGCAGAAATTAATAAAAATGTGAGTGAGCAATATTTTGAAAATATTATTCTACGTTTCAGTTCAGATTTATATTCAGATGATATGACTCAAAAATTTATGCCATTAGACGCCTTTTTCCACTCATAATCAGCTCACGTTTATATTACGATTCAAGTTTTTCTTAAAAGCTGCTTTTTGTCCGGAAATTCAAATCAGGCATTCAAACCATTAAAAATTTAAAGGCGCTTTGCTCGTTTTTCAGAGTCGACAAGTAAATGCTTTTTTTCCCAGTCACAAAAATGTTTTTCTTGTATCAGAACGGGGAGTAGGCAAAAAAAAAAGCTTTTGACCCAACTCCATTTTCCTTGCAGGGAGGAATCCTTATCCTTCCCATATTCCAGTCTGTCAAATAAATTTTCTTCGTTCTTTGACAAGAACCAGGAAGGGTTTTGGCTGAATGTTTTAAAAAAAACGGACTTCCCCAGACGAGCCTGGAGTGTTGAGGACATGGTTGAGGAGAAAATTCTGGCAGGGCTAATTCCCTCCAGATAGCACCACCAGGCTAGTATTTGCATAGCAATTTGATTATTATCCAACTGGTACAATACCATGTCGCGTTTCATGCCCTTGTTAACCCCCTGCATTTAAACAACGTTTTAGTCATCACCAACATGGATGCTGATTCACACACCTCTGAACTAGGTCCGCCTTTAGGTTCGCAGAAACACCCACAAAGGGGCTGACGTTTGGGTCCTGGAGTTTCCCAGGAGACGAGGACAATGGAAGAAGTTGGAGACCAAACAGCAAAGCACACACACACAAAAAAATTTACCCAACTCCGTTTTGTAGTACAAGGTGAGCACAAAAGGAACATGGCCTCTGGAGGTGCTCCAGGGCTGGTTCACAATTAGAGCCTTGCCTGTAAATATAATGCTGAATGCCAAATACAGGAGACGCAGGTTGCCCTCTGGTGGCTGGCTCAACACTTAGTATTGACTAGGCTGCAGGAGTGGCCCATGGGAGGAATGAGCGTAATTAGAATTCTGGATAAGTCTAGTTCGCACTGTCGCCCCTGTTAACTTCAGGACACTAGTTAGAGCCTCTGAGGTCAACCTGTTCCTTTAGGTGCCTAGAGCTCATTGTGGTCAGAAACTGTCCTTATGGCCACCTTTCGCTTCTCATTGTTGTCACTTTCACCTCCTTATATGACCACCATCACTCATTATAGCCATTTCCAGCTCATTATGGCCAGCTTCAGCTCATTATGGACAACTTCCGCTCATTATGGCCAGATTCAGCTCATTATGGCCAGATTCAGCTCATTATGGCCAGCTTCAGCTCATCATGGCCACATTCTGCTCATCATGGCCACATTCAGCTCATCATGGCCACATTCAGCTCATCATGGCCACATTCAGCTCATACGGACAGCTTCGGCTCATTATGGACAGCTTCGGCTCATTATGGACAGCTTCACATCCTTATTGCCACCTTCAGCTCATTATGGCCATATTCAGTTCCTGGTGGTCACCCTGCTCCTTATGGTGTCCAGCTAAAGGTCAACCCATCTATAGCATTAAAATTTTTCGTTATATGACCGAGGCTTCGGATTGGCCAGCGGTATATTGTTTAATCAACGCTTCTGATTGGGCCCGGTCTGCGCCTGCGCAATGGGAGGAGACAGCGCCTCCGGTGGGTGGGAGGAATAACTAGTTACTTCTTAATGTGTTTTCTTCTGTGAGGTCCAGTGTCTGCACAGTCTTGCCAATCGGACATTGCGATCGCAAGTGTCCGCAGTTAGACAAAGGCGAGTCACGACTGTTGAAGAGGAGAAAGAGCACAATAAACGCCATCCAAACGGCCCTTTTCTTGGGCGTCTTAAAGAAAATTGGAAGAGAACAAAGGCCTGTCTGTGGATTTTGTTGACTCCAGACCCATCGCCAATCTTTTGTTGGTAAGGTTTATAGATTATACAGAAATGAGGACACCCTGAATCTGCCAGAGGTGCTCTACTTTCAACTCACCAGATTTTTAACTGACATGCAGTATTTGGCCAATTGGTTACTGTTAGACGTGGGCACCAGAGTTTGGTCGTGTTTTTTTCTTCTGACATGGGAAGCAAGGCCCGATCGGCAGGAGAATGGAAGGTATTCACACCAGCGGCCTCTTTTCCAGCTTATTGGAATACCTCCTGAGGGATGGGCCATGGGGGTTGTGTCAGTTATCTGCCTTTTTTTCCTATCAGACAAGAGATTTTTTTTTCGCCACCTCTTACCTCAACCGCTTTTCCTCTTGTTTTCCCGACGTTGATTCGACGGCTATTGAACTCTGTGGGGTATTAAAATTTTCGTTGCGAAGAGAATGCCGGAGGGTATGGTGTTAAAAAAAAACCTAATCGCCTCAGGAATTTATCAACTTATCAAGACGGTGTGGAGAGGTGGAAACCGAATATTCTGATGAACAATGAGAAACAGGCTCAGACAGGAATGAAACGTGTTTAAACTTGTTTATTCTTGTTCGAGCTTGCAGAAGAACGTGACACCTGAAAATCAGGGCAAAGAGTGGAACTTGCACAAAGACAAGCAGAAATTGGTAAGGTAAATCATGCTTCTGTAACAAACCAATGTTTCTGGGAACATTTCATGAATTTCTGACTCATTCAGTGAACATTTCATGAATTTCTGACTCATTCAGTGAACATTTCATGAATTTCTGACTCATTCAGTGAACATTTCATGAATTTCTGACTCATTCAGTGAACATTTCATGAATTTCTGACTCATTCAGTGAACATTTCATGAATTTTTGACTAGAACATGTCATGAATTTTTGACTAATTCAGTGAACATGTCATGAATTTCTGATCAATTAAGTGGGACATTTCATGTATTCTTGCAGTGATCATTCAACGAATTTTGATCAATTCAGTGACCAACACGTCATTTCTTGACATTAAACAATCAATTTAATGAAATTTAATAAAAAAATTTTAAAAAATAATTTAATAATCATCATTAGCATGTTACTAAATTTCGTATATATCTACCTCGATTTATTGGTGGATATTTAAATCGCATTATTAAAATGGACAAAATAAATTTTCGATGCTGAGCTAGATATTAAGGACATCTAGATTTTTTGTGTATTAGTCAATCCTATTTAAATATCCACTAAGGAGATGACAATTATTAAATGTTACTATTTAATATAAGTTTTGAACGTCAATTTCTAAACAATTTGTTGTTTGGTTGTGTCCATACAGATTTACATAAAAATATATTTCTTCATGAGCATGCTCAGTTCTCATACATCTTCAAACCTGATTGTACGTTATCAAACCTGTTCAATCATGTTGAAACCTGCCTAAAATGGTTCAAACCTGTTTGTACTCGTTCAATGGTGTTCAAACCTGTTTGTACTCGTTCAGTGGTGTTCAAAGCTGACTATACCTGTTTGTACTCGTTCAGTGGTGTTCAATGCTGCCTAAACCTGTTCAATCGTGTTCAAACCTGCCTGAACTCGTCTCATCTTGTTTGTACTCGGTCAAACTTGTTCGAATCTGCCCACACCTGTTCAATCATGTTCAAACCAGCCCAAACCTGCCCAAACCTGTCCAATCCTGTTCAAACCTACATGTACTGGTCCAATCCTGTTCAAACCTGCCTGAACTTGTCCAATCCTGTTCAAACATGATTATACTCCTTCAAACATGTTTATACTCGTTCAAACCTGTTCGAACCTGCCTGAACTTGTTCAGAACTCCTTATCACTCCAATCTCCAACCCCTCACACATTATTGAACCAAGTCTCAACCCGTCTCAACCCCTATAATTCTCTCTTAATCACAACCCATCGAGGCAGCGGTATTGGTAATTCCGTTGCTTATCTTACCCTCGTACCTTCTTCGAGGCTGGTACAGAAAACGACTGAGAGAAAAGAAAGACTTCGAAGAAGCTGAGAAGGAGATGGTACGAAGACGGGGGAGGGGGGAGGGGGGGCGATAATGGAGGGATGAAAAGGGATGATGAAGAAGCGAGCTCATATTTGAAAAAGGATTTCCTGGCAGTGATTGAGGGGGGAGAGAGAAGGCCAGGCGACTTCATAATCCTTCTGCTTCGTTGGCCGATAAAGTGTTCTCTCGCTCGCTCAGCTCCGGCTCTTTTCTCGTCCATCTCTGCTGCACTGCAGTTGAGTTTTCCTTCAGGACGTGGGGATAGGAGGGGAATGGTTGGAAGAGGGGGAAGGCTGCGACGGAAGCTTGGAAGTGGGTAGGATTACTCTGCCTTCGCCGATAGGTTTCATCGAGATTTACCATCGTTAAGTTGCGCCGGAGGAGAATTGATCAAAGTCAGGTTTGTAGGCAGTGTGGGGAAAAAGACATTCATTTTTTGGAGACTTCCAATATTTTGGAGGGGGGCTGTGACAACAAATCTGTGTTGCGTACAGAGTTAGTTTGTCAATGTTGAGTGCGCCTCCCATGAGACGTAGGCTTATTTACCCGTGAATGTAAAAAGACACTCTCGAGTTAAAATGACGATATACCATTACTTACAAGTTAGAGAAGCACTAGCACATGCGATTTAAATTAAATTAAAATTATTGATAGACCACAGAAAATTAATTGAATCGTGTAATATAACTATGTGAATATCTTCAGGCACTTTCATATAATTATTTTGGACTGATGTCCAGAAGTGTTCATTTGTTTGCCTAATATGTTGAACGATATGTGTATGTACTAACAATATGTTATGTAATTATAATCCAACACAATTTGGGAAATGGGTAAATAACGCTTTTTCTGCTAGCTGGATAAACAATATCATATTAATTAATATATAAATTCATAAAGAGACCCCATCCCTTCATTTGCTTTCATAATGTGTCATTTGTATTTATGTACGTTTTATATATATGCTCGATTGTTATTTTTTGATCATATACTGCATTATTATTATTCTATAAATATTATCTACCAATTACTCGGCAGTTCATACTATGTTGAACACAAAATAACCCTAATCTAATATAGAAATGTTCATCACAGGCTTAGTTGTCATGTTGACAGGTCACCTTTAATGGCAACTATGTAAAGAACAAGTGACACATCCTCCTTTACTTAACTTGCAAATTTCACATTTTGTAGGTGTTTACTTACAAATGGGAAATTGGAAAAATTCACAAAATTTGCAAAAAAAATAATTACACCATAAAATCATTTTACTCGACAATTAGAATTTATGTCTATGTTTAATATTTAGTAAAAACAATGACAATATCTGGGTAATGTTTGATTCCAATATTATCGTTGTGATATATTGAAAAAAGAGTGCCGAGCACTATGTACCACACGTTTTAATCAGTTCAAAGTGGCCTGATTAAATAGCCACGCCAGTGTTCATTACTGGTCAATTTTTTCTGCTCAAAACAATCACTACACTTCAAACATTATAGCAACGAATTCTAACTATTCACAAGTCTAGATCGAACTCATTACTCAACACCAACTAATTTTGCCATAGTA
The DNA here is from genome assembly GCA_000934665.2 of Catajapyx aquilonaris. Taxonomy (NCBI): domain Eukaryota; kingdom Metazoa; phylum Arthropoda; class Diplura; order Dicellurata; family Japygidae; genus Catajapyx; species Catajapyx aquilonaris. Next base: position 12,079 of record KZ538953.1, read on the forward strand.
CACTATAGATACAAGCATTTAAATTTCAGCAATCAGACTCATATTACAAATAATTGAAGCCCCCATCAAAACGTAAGAAAACTCCCTCACTTACTTAACCTCATGTAATTAATTTTCTTATCACGACTTCACCGGAACAATACATCAACCAAATAGATCTGAAAATCAGCCAATTAAAACTTGCCCCAAGAGTTGTAATTTCCGCCGGCATCTTTGGTTTCAGCAACTTTACTCAGGCAGAAAGAGGGGAAACAGTCAGCAGATTTACAAGTCCGTGAGTTGCCACCACCACCACCCCCCCTCCCCCGCACGAAATCCTAGTTTGTATCTATATATATCTACAACCCCCCCTCCTAAAACGTGGTTCCCGATATTGAATACAGGAAGAAGAGGGCGCGTGCGAGCCACATATTTAATTACGCTTCCCTAACTTGGCCCCCCCCCCCTCCTCCCAAAGTCTCCCCTTTTTGGACTAGACATTCCTTGCAGCTTGGGTTGGATATTGGAAAATGTGTTCCAGATTCCTCCTCATAGGTTCTGCAAAACTTTCCCACAGCAAGATGCCACAGATAACGAGCCATATCTATTTATCATAGAACTCATAAGAACCAAGATGGCTCGTTCCTATCCACGCTATATGATGGCATCAGTGGCATTTCAAACGCGTCTCGTAAGCAATTCATTATTCTACAGTAGAAAGTAAGGTCACGTCTAGCACCTTTCGAGCCTTTACCATACATTTCGTCAGGAAGGAAAGGCAGCATCTGAATCCGGACCTAGAACCTCGTACTACCGTTTGTCATGTCTGCACATAAGGAGTGTGCGTGGCTTCCTGGCCTCTAGACGTGAGAGGCCGCCAACTTCGCTCGTTTGCTCCACAATTTTTGATGCTTAACTCTAACCCACAAAAACTGGCCCTAAAGTTTTGGGTATAATATAGGAGACGGTGTAAGTCCTACAGAAAAAGCTGGCTTAATGGCTCAGGCATTTATCGACCTGTTTCTTCCCACCGCTCGCCTGACAAAACCCATCAATATTATTTTGGCCTCATCTTTAATCACTGTTATTAAGCCCCTAAAGGCAATTACTATAAAGTAATAGTAGTTATCATACACATACTAGGTACCTCCCAACTTTGATATAGATGGAAAGGTGTATAGGTATTGTGATGGTGGCTGGTCCACACGCGAATCATTTTCCGGCTGTCAATTGCAGGATCAACCCCATCTCTGGGCCAATTTTGTACGTGATTACTTATTGGTCAGAAAAAAAAAAGCCCGGGTGATTTTCCACTTGTCAATGTTGGACTCTTCAAGTAATTGGTAGATTCAAGCGCCATCTGCAAATATTTTACGGTGACTAATTATTGCGCCTGCCGTCCATAACAATGTAATAAGCTAGTGTATAGTAAAGCTTTGAGCACTCCTGGCTGGTAATATAATAATGAAGATTATAATCGTATTTTGCCAATTACCTGCCGACAAGTTTGACCAAGCGTCGACATAGGTATGTAAAATAAAATTACAAGTGTACAGTCAGCTACGATGCTTTTTTTGAACATAAAACGGAAGTGATGATTACATTAAATATGGCGAAAGTAGTTTTACAACAATGCCAATACATTTGCAGCTCCTAACCCAAAATTAGAATGTGTATTTTTGGAACACTCTAACTAGTTCCTGCTGCCATCCATCAGAGGCGCTGCCTCCCCATTGCGCAGGCGCAGAGAGGGGCCAATCGGAAGTCATGCCAACCATATGCGGCGAGCCAATAAGTAGCATCGGTCATATGTATTTTTATTTAATTTAAAAAATACTCTAACTAGTTCTTCCTCCCATCCACCAGAGGCGCTGCTTCTCCCATTACGCATGCGCAGAACATAGGCCAACCGGAAGCGTCGCGCTAACAATATACTGCGGATTATGCAACGAATGATTTTAATATTACCTACAGAACCGAAGCAGGTTGGTGTAGGGGATAAGGAGCCCGCCTGCTAATCGGGAGGTCCTGGGTTCGAATCCCGGGGCCGGCAACCCTGACCATGGTTTTCTGTGGTTTTCCATGGTCCCCTCAAGGACAATTCCGGGGTCGTTTCCGTAAAAATAGGCCACAGCCGCTTCCATCCTTCCCTATCCCTGGTCCCATCAAATTGTGGTAATCCACCCCCTTAAGGGAGCCAAAGGCTCTAGCACGGGGTATGATAAATAAATATTTAAAAAAATATTACCTACAGTAATTAACTAGTATTAATTTAGCTATTGAAGAAATTGGAATGTATTTTTTCGGATACTTCAACTAGTTCCTCCTGCCACCCACCAGAAGCGCTGCTTCCCTCCATTACGCAGGCGCAGAACGTGGGCCGATGGGGTAGTTCGTATACACCTTTGTAGGTAGTCCGTGTACCGTGTATGTAAAAAATGACTGGGGCCAATCGGAAACGTCGTTCAAACAACAAACGGCGGGTCATACAACGTTCTTACAACAAAGGATTTTAATATTATATTTAATAACTTTTGACATTAATATTTAGTAATTTAGCTACTCCATTTTTTGAATGGCCCATTCACTCCATAATATTTGCCATCTTCATTTGCTCCTGTCGCGCAATCTTCACCACGACTATAAATCTCCACTGTTTCCAAGCGTGTAAACAATGAAACACTCCATGCAAATGAGCTAGTAATGAGACCCCCTTTCCCGCCTCATTTCTATAAAAAAAAAGAAAATAAAAATGGCGGGAAAAAATATGCCCTTTGTGACGGCTCCTGATCCTTACCCCCCAAAGTGCAGTCCATTTTCTGCCAGGAGAACAACAAGGTTTTGGTGGTAACAATCAAGACTGTCAGGCAGAGAAAGACTATGGGAATGGGGCTGGCTATCCTTTCTCCTCTATATCTCTCCATTTGAACATATAGAGTTGACTACTACCGCGCCTGCTCCTGACCCATACTCCCCCCCCTTGCTCCTTCCCCCACCTCCCCAACTCCACCCCAAAGGCGCCAGCTTCACAGTTGCCGCCGTCGATTCGACCAGAAAGGACCTCGACACCATTCTTTTTTTGGGGGTTTCTATTCTTTCAAACTTGTCCTAACTCGTGAAAAAACTAATGGAAACTGTGAGTGTCGCCATCTATACTTGATTAGCTCCAACTATGGATCAGGTGCTACAAGAGTGGTGATTTTTTGGTGGTCATGTCCGTGGACACGGTGCGGTGTTTCGCGTGTGGTTTCAAAGAGTGACATCCCCCCTGACCTCCCTCCCCCTGGCGGTGTGACCTTTGCGGTGGTTTTATTAATGGGATGTATTACGTTCCTATCCTTCCGCCCAGTGCCAAAGGCCTTCAGCACCGCCGAAGGATGGTGAGATGGATCATGTCTAGGTTGGCCACTTTCCTAGGGATTCTCATGTTCATCCACATGACCGCCCTCGCCAACGAAGGTAGGTTCAAAGTGCAACTGCCTTGTAATCTAGGGGAGGTAGGGGATGGAGGGGGAACCGGTGTGGTGCAAAAACCGGGGAGGGGGGGGGGAGAAATTTAATTATTGAACGGGTCGTAATTCCGGTTGCTAAATTTTCCATTTGCACCCCAGACTTCGTTTCATGCCTGGTAGGCCATCATTACTGTTCTTCCAATTAAGCGGGTTCAAAGAAAGCGTGTACAGGTACTCGAATTTGCAAATTGCGATGCCCACGAATGAGCGGCATTTAAAAAAAATTATATGGTGAGCCATAGAGGTAATCTACAAATTTTATATCAATTTGATCCATATGTGAGTGCAAATGAATTTTTTAAAATTCTTTGGATACGTGACATTGGCTGGAGGTGCTTGAAAATGTGAGGCATCTGAAGGTGTGAAATATTTGACAGTATGTGGTGTCTACAATGTCTATTGGTCTATCCCAAATATGCTAATGATTCCCGCCAACGGTCGTAACGGTCAAAATTCTGCCTACGTGACACATGTAACAATGCCTGGAGGAGCCTGAAGGTGTCAGGTAGCTGAAGGTGTTTAAAAACCACAACAATTTTTCGAGGTGCTTGAAAGTGTGAGGTACCGGTACCTGAAGGTGTGAAGTATTCGGAAGTATTTGACAGTCTACAGTCTATTGATCTATTCCAGATATGCTAACGATTCCCGTCAACAGTCGTAACGGTTAAAATTTAACTCCGTGACAAACGACAAATTTTATATCAATTTGACCTATACGTACGTAGCCTGTACGACCTATACGTACGTGAGTGCGAAACTTCTGTTTTAAAATATTCTTTGAATGCATAAAATTGCCTGAAGATGCCTGAGGGTGTGAAGTACCTGAAGGTGTGAAGTATTTCACAGTCTACAGTGTCTATTGGTCTATCCCAGGTATGCTAATGATTCGCGCCAACGGTCGTAACGGTCAAAATTTTGACTCCGTGACACAGGCCTTTCCGAGACCGTGACGCCTTCGTAACAGGGTTATACTTGCCAGAAGTTGAAAGTCGTGCAGGGACCGCAATCAGAATTCGTCCTGTAGGAGCAGGAGGGGTCGACATGTCACGGGTGGGCGCCTCTGGGCGTCCCTCTTTGAATATCAAAGGCCAAAACCTTGGGAGCAGAAGACAAGAAGTGGGCATGCTGCATCCAGATCTGGTGGGGGTAAGAGAATTAGTGTAAAGATGGGTTGGGAGAGACGGTTATGTCGGTTTCGGATTGTGGGGGACCTTGGATCGCCTCCCGGGAAACATGGCTGTGGTGCCTCGGGCCCTCTCCCGGTGATCTTTAACCACCTGCCTCACTGGCTCGGGACCAATAACTAATTTGAGATCAAACCGCGTTTGGGTGACGCTGCAGGTGCCGCGCTTTGTCATCCATAACTGCTTAATTGCTGTGCGCGACGGTACATAGCTCACTTTGTGTCCGTTACACCCTCGCATATAGGACCGTTAGAAACAGGTTGAAACTTGCTTAAACAATACCTAACTCTGTACAATTTCGGCTCATATCTGTGTAATACATGGAAAAAAATCAGGAGAACAACGTCTTAACTCTGTTGGAAACAGGTTTCGACACATTCAAACTTGCTGAGCTGTAAACTGTACATGTTTGCACGACTTGCTCAACTAATACAATCTGTACAGCCTGTACAGGTTGCGTAAGTTTGTCCAGCATAATCAAGCCTGTTTATTCGCTACGAAATACAACCAACAGGGGTTTTGCAAGTTTCTATGCAAAATTAATTTACTTAACAACATTATATATATAGGCTATATATTATATATACACATTGTATTGACGTCATGGCTTCTAACATAAGTTTCGCTCCTACCAGAACAGGTGTGATCTAAACTATTTTTCTCATAGACATACAACAGTTTCGGAACTACCTTCTGGCAATACAGCCTCAAACAAGGTATCCGGTAACAACCCGGACAATTCGGTGACAAGGCCTGCACCGCTAAACAGTTCCAGGATAAATTACGGCCTCCTCGCCAATCGTACTTTTATGCTTATTTGTGCCCAGAAAAGGCAGGAGTTGTAGCCCCGGCTACCATTCGGGCTCGACCCAGCTCGTAAAACACGGGGCAGACACCGGATTTGCCCAGGCCCTCCTCCGTAAGAGCCCTGTATATATCCTCGGCGGGAAATGAAATGAAGCGGGCCAAGAGAGGAATTGGGCGGAGGACTACTGTGCTCTAGCCTAGACGGGGGATGCAGAAATCTCACGGTTTCGAGTGGGGGGAGGGGAGGGGGAGGGACCGGACAAAAGCATAGATGGAAATCCGGGCTATATACTGCAAATGGGAGAGCCGCGCCATTCTTGCCGTTTAAGCCCCAACTCTATGGAGGAAACCCCGAAATTCTCAGGAATCAGGAACAAAGGTGGAACGTTTGGTGTCTTCTAGTTCAGAAGGCATTGTTGGTGATCGGTCTTTGATCAAATACTTTACATATTCAGATACCGCACAATTTCAGGTACCACCAGAAATTGTTACTTATTCACTAGTGTTATTTAAAACTCAAGTTTTGTACCCACGTACCTAGCTGACAGGTGCTAACTGTAATCAATGAATTTTTATTCGCATTCAGGAGGCATTGTTGGTGATACTGATCGGTCAATACGGAAATACTTTACATCTTCAGATACCTCACAATAACAGGTACCACCAGCCATTTTCATTTTCTCAAAAGTGTTATTTAAAACTCAAGTTTTGTACTCACATATGCCAGTTGGCAGTTGGTGCTCATGTGCTAACTGTAATCATGGCTGACTGCATATTGCTATTAGGACTGTGACTAAATACTTTACATGTTCAGACACCTGAGAGTTTCAGGCACCTTCAGCCATTATCACTTATTCAAAAGTGTTATTCAAAACTCAAGTTTCGTACCCACATATGCTAGCGGCCGTTGGTGCTCAGGTGCTAACTGTAATCATAGCTGATTGTATATTGCTATAAGGAATCGTGTCAGCACAATTACCTTAAAAGCATCAATACGTCTTCCCCTTTTCCGGTTAGCCCCGGATATGAACCCTGAAAGATCGCCGGCTCGTACATCTATCTCGTCCAAGGCACTTGGCCCCAAAACCTCCGTAGAAATGAATCAGGCCCCCGCTACAGCTAAGTCATGCGGCCTGGTTTTTGAAGATCGGACGTAAAGTCCCGTTGGCTTTTTTTCACTTCTAATACGCCATAAAACCGGAGAGGTATAGGAGCGAACAGGGGGCCTTTTTCCTTTGCTATCTAAAGCGTCCGGGCCAAGCTCTAGGTTCCTTATCAAGTGTTCCGGGACCCCACTTTTTCCCTAGATTGCCTCCCTGTAACTGATGCGGTGTATCTGCACGTATCTGAGAAGATCCTGACCAGGCCGTTCTAAGAAGAAAAATAGTGCACCACAATCTACCAGTAGGAGTGCACAAAAAAATTCAGTATGGCCAACCTAAAATTCATTATGCATAACCTAATTTTCTTGACGAACGCGTACGTCCAGGCCACAATTAATTTTTTTCAGATATTTCACAAAAGTGCCGGTATAATAGCGTTGGCTCGTTCCCCCATGTGGCCTATACCCCTCGTTTTACCGCTAATTTCAGGAGTAGTTTCCGCCATCACTCCAACAAAGTAGGAGCCAAACTATGGGTAAAGGCTCTAGGTCGGCTAATAAACAGCCTGATAACATGGCGTTCAATATTTAACTTTGATCCAATTAAGCCATAATTGAAGAGTCCGTTTGATATTCATAGATGGCGTGGATCCGACCGTTAAAAAAGGCGGGTAAAAAAACCGTCACATCTAATTCCAGCCATTTCCTCGAGTCAAGGAATGCCTGCAAGCGTCGGTATTTCGTCCAATAGTCGTGAAGGAAACAGAAACTAAAATGAAAAGTGCGACAGTGCGAAACGGATGAGGCATCGTCCCCATCCGATAGTATATACCCAGAGTCTATCTCCGGGGAGAATCGATTCGTCGTACAAGATTTCAATCTGCTGGCGAAGGCGCTCGTTGCAAGCAAATGAATGATTCTAGGGGGTCCAAGAATATATTCCAAGGGGTAGAGAGCGGATTTGCAATAATTCTTCTGCAGCTTCGGAGCACAAGCATCGTTCCGAGTTAGTGCTTGTCATAATATGCAAAGTAGAGTAGGTCCAGAGGCGTTCCGACGGTGAAAGAAAAGGAATTACTGTAGCGTATGTAATGCGATGTTGCCAATCCTATCCGTTGCGCCTTTTGGTTAACATGCTCTGTTTTTCTACGCCTTTTGATGCATATTCAAAGCACTCATTGTGAATAATTTGCATACGAAACCATGGAATGGGATGTGCAAGTTCCTCCCCCCCCCCCCC
>KZ538953.1:19908-31564 GCA_000934665.2 Catajapyx aquilonaris
CCCCCCCCAAATAAAAATGGTGAACGAACTTAAGTTTTGGTTACTGTATGTTTTTTTGTGTACGTTTCGTATCATTTTAATATTAAGCTTCCTATCAGATGCTACATAACAACACTAAAATGATTAATTTCTCAATTATCTATGAAAATTTTATTCGAAAACCCCCCCAAAAGTTTGAAAATTCTCGAGAAAATGAGACGTTTCCAACTGCCCAAAAAATCTCGTTAAAACGATATTTTCATGGCGATTTGGAGGAAGGACTTTCATATCGGGAGACCAAATGTGGCGGTAAGGGGCACGCTGTACCAACAGCATATGACCTAACCTTCCTTCCCATCTGATACATGCCTATTTTTATATAACAATACTTAAAAAATTAAGATCACTGAGTTCTGAAAATTCTCAAAAAAACACGCGTGTCATATTCTACATATCTACATATGCTACATATCTTACAGTATGTCAAAAATATGCTTTAACTTAATTTCCCCATATGAGAACCGCAAGTGATGGTATGACAATAACAACACACTGATATTAATAAAGAATTGAATGAATTTTGCAGCACTCATCAAAGTTAAACCCAAATTAAAACCGTTGGGCAGAAAACCCGTTGGGAAAAACCGTTGGATAATCATTTTGCGTGCCATTTTGTTCTGTAACGGTTTTTTTTGCCTGCAAAAAGACCGTTGGGGAAAAAATCGTGCATTACAAATATTGAGACCAGGCGTTGCAACACTGTCGCCGACACCGACGTAATTAAAACCCTTACTTTGAACCACTCTGCAGATTTGACAGTACTCAGGTTGATTACAAAATGTAAACCGAAATCAGTTTGCTCATTCGGCGACTAACCTAATGATCCTTCTAAAATGCCTTATTAATTACTGGAAAAGCTTGCGCCGATTACGCAGCCTAGGACCAGGCCGAGTTCGGTCAACTTTAAATATGCTCGGAGAGGCGGCAGAGCCAGGAAGAGGAGGGGGGGGGGGTTAATGAAATGTCTCTCTCATTAGGAATTCTTGCTCCAGAAGAAGAATACAAGAGTTGGGTCCCTGCGGGGTCATTTTTTAAAAGCTCCCCCCTTCTAGCTAAAATCTGAGTGTAAATGGGTCGGGTAGGTCGTTTCGAGCCTTAGGGGGATTAGGTCAGGCCTAGAAAATGTGGCGTCACCCAGACGACCCAACCCATTTTTATTTTATTTTTTCACCATGAACCAGGGACGGGTCACCTTATTATCCAACTTTCAAGGACTAAAGTTGGCTCACCCTTGGCCGGCTCGCAATTAAAAACACTGTCAGATTAATTGGAGAGCCCATCAGATGAAGCCCAGTTTTAATGGAATTGTAAGCCATGCTAATGTGGGGCCGGTACTGCGTCATGCGCCCAATCTCTCAGCCCGGTCATAAAACTAGTACACTTGATGAAAATGCCGATTATACACTGTATATGCAAGTAAATGTTCAAGGATGGACATTATTGCAGGGTAATTAGGGTCTGGACACAGTAGAAACCGCCAATAACAAAAGAAAAGCCGTTGGAAGAAAAACCGTTAGGGAGAAAAACCGTTGGGGAGAAAAACCATTGGGGAGAAAAACCGTTGGGGAGAAAACCATTGGGCAGAAAAACCGTTGGCCAAAACTATTACGCTATTTCAACTAATATTTTAAGGGCGCTAGTTACATATAATGTAATACTGTATTTAAAATCACCTCACATTAACCTACCAAATTGCACCTTTAGGCCAGGTTTTATTTTTCAAAGTACGTTACGCCGCCAGTGGGAACTCCGCTTAAGCTGGTAATTTTCGAGATACCCTGAAGCCTTAACCCGCACCTGACCGAAAAATGACCAGTCGACCGTCACTACGCTGCTATCGATCCTAAAACCCCTCTAATAGCCTCTCTATAGTCGGGGAGAGCGAAAAAAAAAACTTTTCTTTGCAGCGTCATCTGAATAGTATAATTGATGGGAGGAAAAAACGCTTCAAAACTTTTGTTCTTGTCTTCTATTTTAGAATTGACCCAAGCTATTAAAACTTCCTCTCTTGCTTAGGATCCAGAGGCTGCGAAAGAAAAGATAAGTCCTGTCGAAACTTCCCTCCAAGAACGTGCAGCCACCGTCTCTTACTATCTGACTTCAATAGGAAGTGGTGGGAACACATACAAAAAAAAAGAGAACGGAAGAAAAGTTCTCACTTTGGAACCAGAACCCAGGATTTCCTCACTTTGAAATCGATATCAGTTTTTGGGAGGCATAAAATGCCAGCAATTTTCGATTCGCGTGCTGGGGTGTGTTGAAACAGCAGAATTTTGCGCGCCATTTTGTTCAGTAACGGCTTTTTTTGAAAAACCGTTGGGAAAACCGTTGGGCAGAAAAAACCGTTGCTTAATCATGGACGTAAATTTTGCGCATCATTTTGTTCCGTAACGATTTTGCAAAAAAACCAGTTTGACATAATTTTTGCGCACCATTTTGTTCCGTAACGGTTGTTCAAAAAACTGGTGGGAAAAAAACCGTTGGACGTAATATTTGCAAGCATTTTGTTCAGGAACGGCTTTTTTTAAAAAACAGTTGGGAAAACCGTTGGGCAGAAAACCCGTTAAAAACCGTTTCACACCATTGTTATATAACGGTTTTTTGGAAAAACCATTCGGAAACAAACGTTGGATCATCATGGACCTCAATTTTACGCGCCATTTTGTTCAGTAACGGCTTTTTTTGAAAAACCGTTGGGAAAACCTTTGGGCAGAAAAAACCTTTGGATAATCATGGACGTAAATTTTGCGCACCGTTTTGTTCCGTAACGGTTGTTCAAAAAAAACTGGTGGGAAAAAACCGTTGGACGTAATATTTGCAAGGCATTTTGTTCAGTAACGGCTTTTTTTTGAAAAACAGTTGGGAAAACCGTTGGGTAGAAAACCCGTTAAAAACCGTTGGATAATCGTGGACATAATTGTTGCACACCATTGTTATATAACGGTTTTTTGGAAACACCATTCGGTAACAAACGTTGGATCATCATGGACCTCAATTTTACGCGCCATTTTGTTCAGTAACGGCTTTTTTTGAAAAACCGTTGGGAAAACCGTTGGGCAGAAAAAACCTTTGGATAATCATGGACGTAAATTTTTGGCACCGTTTTGTTCCATAAATCCGTTAGGGAAAAAACCGTTGGACGTAATATTTGCAAGGCATTTTGTTCAGTAACGGCCTTTTTGAAAAACATTTGGGAAAACCGTTGGGCAGAAAAACAGTTGGACGTAATTTTTGTACACCATTATGTTATACAGGGTGTCTCAACTTTTTGTCCGAACAGCTAGTTATCGGAAAAGCCCATGTATCTTCTAGCTAAGTAGCCAGAATATGCCACAACATTCCTGGCACATCCCTCAACTGATAAAGCCAGGGAAGCATCACTGGTTGCAAGTCACTGCTTAAAAAATAAGCAGCTTAGTGCAATATTTCCGGACAAAAAAGTTGAGACACCCTTATAACGGTTTTTTGGAAAAACCATTGGGGAACAAACGTTGGATCATCATGCGCCTCATTTTTGCGCGCCATTTTGTTATGTAACGGTTTTTTGGGGGGAAAACCGTTAGGAAAAAAACCGTTGGATAATCATGGGCGTAGGGGCGTGAGACCGAATTTATTGCGGTGATTTGTCACACCCCTTTATGATCTCTGTATCGGTCGCGAGCTGATATGACATTTGACAGTATCTCTGCCGCCAAACAACACACCATCTGTCACATTTTCAATCTCCGAATGAGTGACAAACCCAGTGGAACCGAAAAATATCAAGTGATGAATCGGCAGTTCAAAAATAGTACCTGAAAATAGTACAATCAAAATTTTTTGACAAAAAAAGCTTGTTTTTGAACGTAGTTTTGTCATTTCCATGCTTGTTTACATAAATCCACCTCGATTTTCAAGAGTGGATGTAAAATTATGAACATGTTTTCCTATGCTTGCAGTACAGCTTTTCTGATAACGAGTCCCCCAATTTTCTACCAATAGGATACCGCATCGAGTTTTAAGCGAATCGCTTAACTACATATCCCTGGATTAGCTATCCACGCTCGTCAACCGTATTGAAATCCGCGCAGATGGAACGAAATTACCCCCATCCATGGCAAAAATCTGGACCAAAAAAAAAGAAAAATCTGATGCCAATTTTTTTTTGCCCCGGATAGATTCTATTTAAAAAGTACAATTACAAAGTATGACTAGGAAAAAGGCGATTATGGTAAATCCCAGATTTTGTTGAATGGATAATTTTAACCCCAAAACGTGATTAGAAAGGCATTGGCCATAATTAGTTTAAAGACTTGACCTGTATTGGAAAAATATTTGTATTGTTTATTGGGAAATATTTTTCCATACCGTATTGGTAAAAATTTTCTTGTAGCTTATGTAGATTTCAAGCTAAAGTTTCCAATATAAGTGAAATTAATTTCGGACAATAATAAATTTTTGGACAACAAAATAATTTTTGTACAATATATTGGACACCAATATGTAATAATTTTTGGATAATACATCGGACAACATTGGACAAAACATTGGACGATGACCAATTTTTGGACAATGAAATAAATTTTAGACAATATATTGGACACTATCACACCAATAAGTAATTTTTTGACAATACATGGGACACCAATGGATTGTCCAAAAATAATTTAGTTGTCCAAAAATATTATTTAGTTACTAAATTATTTTTGGACAATCCATTGGACGACGACCAATTTTTGGATAACTAAATAATTTTTGGACAATACATTGGACACCAATATGTAATTTTTGGACAATACATTGGACACCAATATGTAATTTTTGGACAATACATTGGACACCAATATGTAATTTTTGGACAATGCATTGGACACCAATAGGTAATTGGACAAAACATTGGACAACGACCAATTTTTGGACAGAAAAATAATTTTTGGACAAAACATTGGATAAAAAAATAATTTCTGGACAACAAAATAATTTTTGGACAATATATTGAACACCAGCTCCTATGAACTAATCTTTTTTTTTACGTTACCCTGTGCTAGGGCCATGGGTCCTTATAGGGGGGTGGGATACCACCATTTTCTTCAATATTCTATTTTTTCTACTTCACTCCGGTGCAAGGATGAAAGGACATGGGGAAGGGATAGGGGATTTTTGGGGAGGGAACATGGGTGCAAGGTGCACGTCTGAAAACGGGTCATGTGCTGTTCCCCAGGAGGTTAGGTTGCCAGACACCTCCTTGGTGCAGGTCAGAGACCCTCCCGACGCAGGTGAAAGGAAAGTTCCCCGGGCGGGGATCGAACCTGGGGCCTTTCACTCAGCAAGCCGTGACGTTACCATCACGGCCACCACACCTCCCCCCCTATGAACTAATCTAATGAATATTCAGCGATTCAGGCTCGGTAAATGGGACACACCCATTTTGCCCTTATTATTTACTAATTATCATTAACTTTAAATATTTATTAGTGTCTATAAATTGTTTACTACCTGCACGATTACATATTTATTAACATACACAAACCGAATCCTGGCACCGAATCCAATAACATGAACAAACTCAACGACTATCAGTGCTGCCACCTCCTAATCACTATCCTGGACACAAAAAATTGTCCCGTCCCCTTAAAATTGCCTGATCCCGTGAAGTGGACAGAATCTAATCTGGTTCCGGTTGATCGATAGCAGACTCCTGGCGAGGCCCTGCTGGGGAAATTCTCCTCAGCCCCATGTTGCAGCTTACCCAATTGTCCCGTTTACAGTGACGCGGGACACACACAGACACTTGAAGTGGGAGACACACCCTCACAGACTAATTTGGGGGAAAGCTAGGGAGAAAAAAAACATGGTGAATGGAGGGTTGGTTGATGGCACTTCATCAGAGTGTGGGTGTCCTACATTTTAGGAATGTAATGAATTGTCACTCATTCGGGACGTGACGTAGGTCAGGGGTAACGTAAATAGTGGGTGTGTTGGGACATATTTCATGTCAATTGTCAACAATGTGTGAGGTTGTTGTGATACGAATTTGGTCGTTTGGTGGTGACCATTAGAATTCTGGACTGTGGACATCGAGGTGGACATGGAAATGTGAAAGGTATAGCACATTTTCTATTCGAAATTATATGAGCCTATGTTTAAAAATGTAAACTTTTTGGAGGCAAATAAACTATCTTCTATCCTGAATGGCACTGTTTAATCAATCATAAATATCAGCTTTAAATCATGATTTTCCAGGCCATGGACATTTGTAAACAGAACAGTAGCAAATCGATACTGTCGATCCTCAGGGGTTCGGACAGCCTGTGTCTAAACCACATTTTTTCCAACAAAAAAAAACAAAAATAAACTATGTACCATTTTGTAAACATCTGCCTCCGGCTTCTATCCAACTTACAACCGATTTCAAATGCAGAAATGGGCCCTAGCCACCATCCCAAGCTCCATCCTTGATATCTCCCGCCATATGTTACACTTCCATAACACTTCTCTTAATGGTAACCAACGATTCCCGAGCAAACGGAGCGGAGGTTTTACGGTGCCATATGGACTTCCCAGATACCCCATAACATCCCAACATCTGCTTACTTGAGGAATTTTCAGCTGCTCTGATGGCCTATTAGCTTTGCCATTAGGCTGAAACATGGAAATCATGACAAATGGTTGGAGAGGTCTACGGCTTTCCCGTTTTATCTCTTTGAATGGGTAGGGACCTCCAGGCCCTCCTTCCAAAAACGGGAGGCAATTTGGACCAAATGCACGTGTCCGAATTGCTCTTTTGGCATACTTGGCTGTTTCTTATCTACAGCTTAAAGAAACCATGGTAAATCACAAGTTGATCCCTATTATGGACACTATGGTGGAAGAATTCCATTATAATCACATCCGATATTGGACACTCGTTATCCGCACAATTTGCGTCATGGTATGAAGCAAACACTTGACCGACATGATACCTACCACTCCAGGTCTTGCAAACACGTGACAAAAGTGGTGGATACAGAGGTTGCAGCACTGATGGGCAGTAGAGGAGGTGGGGAGAGGCGGGGCAGAAAAACGGGAGGCAATATATATCCGGGTGCTCATCGAATGTCAAGTAGTCACGGTGGGGAAAATCAATCTGTGGGGTAGTAGCATAGAGCGCGCGCATCTGCAAAGACACTTAACCTCGTCCTATACTATACCCATTCTATGCATCCGGTATGTTTAGTACACTGTGAAAGGTCACTGTAGATGCCTGTCCGACACATCATTTGATAGAATTCATACAACATGGTACAATCAGTCTCCATATCGTCTCACAATCTTGCCACATCTCTACGTATATCATCTCATCTTACCATACCACACTTCACTGCATCATGCCAACCACATTACACCCCACATCACCCCTCACCACATCACTCCTCCACCACATCACTCCTCCACCACATCACTCCTCCACCACATCACTCCTCCACCACGTCACTCCTCCACCACGTCACTCCTCCACCACATCACTCCTCCACCGCATCACTCCTCCACCGCATCACTCCTCCATCACACCTCACCGAATCACACCACACCTCACATAATATGATCTCATCTCATTTCACTATATCCACTCCATTGCGCAAATTTCATCTCGTTACACCCATACGTTGCCCATACCCATATGGTCCAGTACAGACAGAAAAAAAAATCTCCAGATTACAGTTCGCATTAAACTGAAAAAAGTGACCATTACTAAACGGAAATCTCTCTCTCCCGGTATACTATTTTTTCCTAGTGGTTTCACGTACGTAATGGGGCTTTTGACCCGAGGCGTTACGAAACTAGAGCACTCCATGTACTGCACACACAAGATGAATGTAGGAGTCGGCTCTAATTACAGGATCGCTCTTTACGAGGCAAGAGATCGCTCCTTTTTTTTCAAAAAAAAGTTTTTTTTCCCTAACTGGACGGACGCTAACGAATTTAATCAGGAAGCGTGTGATTAAAGCGGCCAAGAGCTACTAGGCGGGGTGTGTGAGGTTAACCCAGAGTGGACTATACGTGACCTTAAACGGCTTTTTATGAATAGGGGGACTCAGATTTTTCATATATGCTCAAAACATGTCGAGCAACTGCATAGAGCGCCATTTTCTTAATAAAAGCTTGGAAATGTTCAAAATTATAAGCCATCTGTTACAAATTGAAATCTTGAATCTTATTAAAGATTTCTGGCATACCACTTTTGAATTGGTTCTTGGAATCGGGGACTTAAAATATGAAGTCGGGAGCTCATTAATAATAAAATTAATAACGCGAAAGTCTGACTGTAAGTTTATTAGAAAACTGAGCTGCTTATATTTTTAAGAACTTTTTTTTGCTTTTGCAGAAGGTCGTCTTTTTTTTGAACTTCATGCAGTGCTACCGCAAGACACCAGTCTGGACAGGTATCAAAAGACCGACTTTCCTGTCGTTGAATATTTGATCCTGAATTTATTCGAACGTTGGGATTTCATTACTGATACCGTCTTCGCTATTAAGGTGTTACGGCCGGATAAAAGTGGAAGGATTTGAAGTATAAAAAAAAGGAGCTGGAAAGATCGAACATTTTCTACAGTTCTCAGAATGTTACATGGTATAGTAGGAATCAGAACATGAAGGACTTCAAAAAAATGGTAGAGCTGTAAATTGCAACAGTGCAAGGGTTTGGACTGGTCATGGTAGGAGGGGGTCAGATAACTGAGACCCTTCCTAATCTATCCTCCTTGGGCTTATAGCAGATGGGGTAGTGGACCTTCTAAACTAATCCGACAACTTTTTTAAAGACGCACCTTTGTTCATTTTTGACAGCAAATATGAATTCTAAGGTGTCGAAAACCTATATTTTCATACCTGATTCATACCAAGCATGTCAAAAGTAGATCTAGCATGATTCACTTCAGCAAGTTTTCTTAATATACACATGGGTTTCCGTGGGCCTGTTTGTGACACGCCTGGTACGAATCGAGTATGAAAAGTTCGACACCTTAGAATTCATATTTGCTGTCAAAAATGCAAAAAGGTGTGTCCTTAAAAAATTTATCGGATTATTTTAATAGGTCCACTTCCCCACCTGCTATAAGCCCGAGGAGGGTAGATTAGGAATGGTCTCACTTATCTGACCCCATCCTACTGTGGCCAGCCCAAACCTTTGCACTGTTGCAATTTACAGCTCTACAATTTTTTTAAAGATACATATGACTTGTGTACTTGTGTACAGTACAATAATTTCATCTAGAAGTGAAAACATGAGATTAAAACATCTGCCATTCCAGCATTTTCTTGACTTAATAACCAAGAGTGATGCATGGTGGCTTTCCAGAAGCTAAATTAGAATCCCTAATGACCAACCTGTGCCTTGCCACTATGGTCGAGGATACATTTTGATGCGTACCTGAAGGGTAAAGTCAACAACTTAAAATGCGACGTAAAACTTAATGAAGTTAGTTGTCAAAGGCAAAAGCATACACGCGTGTTGCCTTTGCTTACGTTTACAGCTCAGTGGAGGGAAATATTTGCCTTCAGAACACTGAGCTTTCATCAAAACGTGAGCTATACGAGAGAGAAAATACAACATGGCTCAAAATCCTGAATTTCATGGAAAAAAAAAATCAGGAAAAGAGAACCGGCCAGGTTCTGTAACAATCACCAGAGAAGCCTGGGGGTTCAAACAGAGGTATTTGCAAAAGCAAGCGAGGTTTTCATTCCATTTTACCATCTTTCTCTCCACCCGGGGCTAGGAACACATTCTCATCACTATACACATTTTTCTGTGCGATTACCAACTTTGTGCTCTATATTCCAACAATTTTATGGATCTCTATACAAAAGTG
This sequence comes from Catajapyx aquilonaris, assembly GCA_000934665.2. NCBI lineage: Eukaryota > Metazoa > Arthropoda > Diplura > Dicellurata > Japygidae > Catajapyx > Catajapyx aquilonaris. Next base: position 29,775 of record KZ538953.1, read on the forward strand.
GTGCGTCAAATATAGACTTTATTCAAGATAACGTCTATTCAGAGAGAAAGTTTGTACTCGACCTCCACACTATTTGTTCCCTAGCTCCACGGGAAGGAATCGATGCCTCCACATTTGGTCCTACCGAGGCCTGGAGGCCGACAACCTAAAATTTGTCTGCGTCATGTTCAGCTACTGCAGTTGTTCCTTAGGAATATTCGCACTCTGTACGTTACAAATGATCTATAATAATGAAACACTGTTTCAATGTTTACCGTTGTAATATTCTACTTAACGGTCACAAGTATTTTCTTCCTAATACTGTATCTGCATGAAGCATATGATGATATTATACAGGTAGACATAAAAGAATGCAAAAGAATACAACGGAATACACAGAATACCAAAGAATGGAAAAGAATACAACGGAATTTTATATTCTTTTGTGGGTGGTCATTCCATGGTAACGGATGAGACAAAAATATAGATTTTTGTGTTTTCAAATTTAAATTCTGTTGATATCAACATGTTTTAGGCCGGGTTGCACCGACTCCCGGAAAATTTATCAGTCCGAAAAAGAGCCAGGATAGTTTATTATTGATTGTTGACAGAATTGTTGGCAACAATCAATACCAAACTATCCTGGCTCTTTTTCGGACGGATAAATTTTCCGGGAGCCGGTGCAACCCGGCCTTAGAATGTTATGTTTGTTTGTTTGTTACCCCGTGATAGAGCTCGTGGCCCTCTTAGGGGGGAAGGGGAAGTTCCCAAGGGAGGGCGCCGTGCGATACCCATTTCTGACATTCTCTAACACTAGACATTTTCTCCTGGCCCCGAGCAGAGAAGGGAGTGCAATTCTGCTCCGGCATGTCGGGAGAAAAGCGGAAAAGACTCGGCCAAGCAGAGGTGATGGGGACGGGATTTGAACCCCGGCCTCCCGCTTGGCTGGCCAGTGGGGTAACCTCTAGACCACCATGCCATGTAACATTGTAAGGGCAACAAAGTCATGATGTTAAGAGTTATGAAATTTATGTTGGTAATTTATGTTTTAACATGGTGATTTAATTACATTAAGTAGGGTAACAGACGGGATAGGAAATGGACATGCATCTGAATTGTAGCACATATAAATAGTAAATCTGTTCTCTTGAAACCGAAGCAGGTTGGTGTAGGGGATAAGGAATCGGCTAATCGGGAGGTCCTGGGTTCGAATCCCGGGGCCGGCGACCCTGACCATGGTTTTCTGTGGTGTTCCATGGTCCCCTCCAGGACAATTACTAGGTAAAAAGAGGCCACAGCCGCTTCCTTCCTTCCCTATCCCTGGTCCCATCCAATGGTGGTAATCCACCCCCCTAAGGGAGCCAAAGGCTCTAGCACGGGGTATGATAAATATAAATTTTTAAAAAATCTGTTCTCTTGAACATATCAGAAATAATTTTTTCAGTATGTAGTAGAGGCAGCGCCGGATTTACCCTCCCCCCTCCCCATCCCGTGTACCGCTTTAAAATTCCATTTTTCTCTTGCGTTCCCTCCTACATTTGATTAGATTTTATTTAAAAAATTATATTATAACCTATGGCCTGCCCGGAGGGCATAAGGTTACAATATAATTTTTAAAATTCCATTTTTCTCCTGTGTTATCTCCTACATTTGATTTGATTTATTTAAAACAATTATATTGCAATCTATGGCCTCTACGAAGGGCGGCCACCCTTCGGCAATTACCGACAAAAATATGGATTTTATGTTTTCAAATATAAAATCGGTATCAGGGGCGGATCCAGACTTTCGATCCGGGGGGGGGGGGGGGG
>JYFJ02003691.1:0-38860 GCA_000934665.2 Catajapyx aquilonaris
GATTTGGCTGGAAACTATTTTGCAAAAATGTAGACAGTTGTCGATTTCAGATGTGTAAAAATAAAAATTCTGGGGGTGCATTGGAATTTGTCTAATTAAAAAAAAAAAACTGAACTTACTTTCTGGATGCGCCTCGTATCATGCTGCAAGCTGCCTAGGAGAAAAAGCTGCCAATTAGCTGCTTTTATTTCATTATAGGAATCAGAATTAAGAATTATGCAAATAATATTAAAAGGGAATTAGGGAAAGTATTTACGATATGTATTTAAATACTTCTGTATTTAAATACTCAGAAATGTATTGAAATACTGTATTTAAATACAGGAAAATCAATGTAGTTATAAATACATATCTAAATACCAAGAAGTATTTAAATACATTTGTATTTAAATACTGCCCATCCCTGAGTACATCAACTATGCACCTATGGTTATTACCACATCTCGTCATACCAGGGTCTTCACTCAGATGTCGGTCGACGAGGACGACTAAGGCGTGAGAATATGTGACTCTCATCGTGGGAGAATGGCTGGTCTCGCTGTCGGCACCCGAAGTATCCCCTCAATTCGGGTGGGATGGCTCCTGCGAGGGATGGGGAATTCACAACCCCCCGCTGACTCTTCGACTCTTCCTTCTCCAACACCTTCTTCTTCTAATATCACTTCAACTTCGTCTACATCTTCTTCTTCAACATAGAGGTGGTATTCCCCGACGTAAAAATCATCGTCGCCATCAACACCAGCAGTACCATCTTTTTCTTCTTTGACTACAGATGCCGCCAATGGACGGGTAATTTTCCCGGTAAGGGCCTGCACCATAGACCGATTCCACTACCACCGCCGCTGGGCTTCATGCTCCTCAGCACAGTTCGCATGATCGTCCCAGCATTCCGTGGAAAATTGTGAGTAGAGATATCGGGCGTAGAGCTTTGTAGACCTTCCCCATTGGGGAGCTCGTGCCGACTTACACACACCGATTGCGAGCCCTGCTAGTAGGCTCGCGGTATTATCACACATCTAGAGAAATGAGCAAGAGAGCTCATGGTTTTAACGAACACTCATGACAACTTCTATACACGCGGTTGTCTTACACACTAGTTGATAATACAGCTTTGTGAAAAATCTTGACGCATTCATCCCCTTTTGAATTAGAGCAAAGAGGTACAATGTCCCACCATTGAATTAGAGCAAAGTGGTGATGCTGCTCAAGAATTAATTCAGCAGCTATAAAAAAAAACAATACCGATGATATATTATGTAATCACTTAGTGAAAAAAAAAATCCACGCGGATATCTTACGAACTTTTCAATCCCTTTACGCATTCAAAATAATGATTCCCATTTCTCGCATCACACTTAATCAATGCTACTTAAAATTATCACCGAGGGTGTATGAAATCACTTCACGAAAAACTACAGCAGTATACATCAAACTCAACACCGCCACTCTCCCACCTACATACACTATTTATCTTATCAGGAACAAGGTTCCTGACAGTACCCCCTGTTTTCCAAAAAAAACAACAAAGCGTATGTTTTGTTTTAAACTACATCCTTCAAAATGTCACATTACAAACAAGAAATTTCAGTACAATAAGGTTCGAGTTCAGTCTGCATATTATGCACAGCCACCATCTTCATCCATATGACCCTCCCTCAGGCACCGGTCCCTATTGAAGCAAGTCTTCTTCTTCCGACGGCTCCCAAGTCCATTTGAAGAGTTGGGTCTTCTTCTTCATCCTGGAGAGATCTACCAGGGGTTGGCGGCACCAGAGGTTGGGCTATTTGTCGCCGCTGTCGGACCACCTCTTCTTGTAAGCCAAAAGCCAGGTCCGCGATGAGGTGGAATGCTTGTGAATGGCCAACATTGTCTTCATCAGTCGGCAACCCCACGCGCTGCAATGCTGCACGACAGGCATCTTCTTCCTGCGCACGTCGCTGCATAGACAGCTGTCCCCCCCCCCCCTCCAACGGAGGTAAGCAGACGTGGGGAGGAAATGGACCATCGGTTCCTCTTCATCCACCAGGATGAAGTCGATGGGAGGTCCATCATCTTTCTCATGCGATGGCGGCAGGTACGCTATCCCGACAGCCGATGGTGCAGGACGAGACCAGCGCCGGATGTCCATATCCCCACAATGACGTCAGGATTCAAAGGGGGAGGAGAGTTGGGGCACTGGGCACGTGCCGGAAGGGGTTGGAAATACATATTATGTCACAATATCAGGAACAAGGTTCCTGACAATCTTTATGAAGGAGCACTCACACATCCACAACAAACTTCACAATGCCAGAGTGTATGATGAACTGACACTGGAGGAGGGACCAACTCAGAAATGTCTTTATATAGTGCTGTTTTATCGTATGATTTAACGTGAACAATATTGAGCTTAACTGGTATGCGGGGGGAAAATCGGCCTATAGGACCTTACCCCCTACGGAATGCACTTTCCCTTACGGATTTATGCAGGAATCTACACCACCGAGCATCTGGTCATTAGGAAACCCCCTAACAATTCCTACCTATGAAAAAATGTCAACCATTCCTCAGGATTTTCCCATGACAAGTCGTTGTTTAACTAAGGGGAGGTTGTAAGTCGAAAATGACAAAAATAAGTTTAGAAATATAATACAAATTTTAGTGTCTTTTTCAGTATTTTTATTACACCTGTTGAAAAATTAATACAATAGAAACCCCATATAGTTATTTTTGAAACCCTCAAATTAGTCCTTGACTACGTAATCATCACAGGATGACGATGGGGGCTAATGGGTGAGAAGGGCGGGGTTCCTTACCTAAAACCGTAAGGATGCGAGTCGTGAACTTTTCTTTACTCTTTTATCGAAAACTATTCTGTATGTTTTAACCACCTCTTTCTCCACCACTGAATCGTCTGGAAGTCTCTCAATTTTTCTAGGCTCAACGACAGAGCATGAGCTTTCACCCTCGATTAACAGCATGGTTTTGAGAGTCTCCAAATTGACAATCTGCAATGCTCTATAATTCAGTTTGATGCCTTTAACCTTTAGAGACACCGACTCCTCTCCCCGGTCATTTTTGACCACGTATCCGTAATTTTTCGGCCCGCCGGAGCAAAATTGGGTTATTGATGCTCCCGGTCCGTATTCCTCCAACTCGTTAGTCAGCTCACCTAGGTAATCTCCAGTTGGTAGGGGTGTGTCTCCAGGTCCGGTTACGTAAATTACGGAATCGGTGTCGCAGTACACCCGATCCTGCAAGTCTTCCAGATATTCGTAGAGTTTCAGGCGAGCTTGGCGGGCCGTTGTGAAAGCTCCGAGGATAACATTGGTGGATGGGTGGGACTGTGGAAGATCATCTCTGGGTTTGGAAGTTATGGACAAGGTGTTCTCACCTACAGGTAAAACTGACGTCACCTCACAACCAGGGTCTACAACTGTTCCGTTGTATGTACGGCCTTAGTGCGTGGTTTGGCAGGGTTCATCGCATATCGGCCCCAAAAGCTATTCAACATCAGTTTTGCCAGTGCCCTCAGACCCGAATTCTTGACGATCTTGTCGGGTTCGAGAGTCACTCCCTTGCGAGTCAGGTAGTCAGCCACATACTTCTCCTTGTCATCGGTTGTCTTGGACCAATCAGGCCATCCCGAGGCTTCCTGCTTCATCTTTTGGAATTTATCAATGTATGACCCAAACAGACCTGTGGTACCAGTTGCGGGGTCATACCTTTCGGTATGCTAATTCCACACCTCATACATTTCCCTGACTTTGTACCCCAGCTCCACGGCCTTTCTCAATTCCATGGTAACCCAAGTACCCACCATCTCGCGGCCCTTATCTTTGTGAGTGCAGGGGGTGGATTGATTGCACTCCTCTGCACACCTCCGACACAGTGTAAATATGAGCACCCACCTATCTTGCAACCTAAAACTGGTTTGTCCAGGTTTGTGGGCGGAAGAACTCGAGACTTGACAATCCCCTCGTGGGAGTCGAGAGAAGCGAAGTCTCGGGTTATCACCACGAGGGTCCCGACAGGGTAAACACCGTACTTGCATACCCACGGGGAGAGCGACGTTACATCCGCATAGTGTACTTTCTCTCCATCCGCTGGATTATGAAACAATTTGTAGGCCCTGTCCTTCCTCCCATAAGCGAGTCTCCCGGGTTGATTGGTTCCATATTGGGAGGGAGGTTTGAGAGAAAGGCACGTAGGATTGGATCGGTGTGAATTTGCGTACGGAATTGACACTCCCAGATTGTGTGTAACTCCACTTCCCAACCGGCCTGGAGAATTATCTGTTTCTTTGTTTAGTTTTTTGATACCTAAAGTCCATCGTGGTAGTAGGATCGTCTTCCAATGCACTCATACGATTTGCGAAGCAAACGGGGCATCCATGAAAGTAGCATATGTAAAATTCGTACAGATGCACGGTGTCGCCCTCCTGGCGGTATCCATCCACTTTGTGACGACCCATGGGTTGCTCTAGACCGTTCCCTTGAAAGGACATCGTTGTTCCTTGTTGATATACATTGGTCGTGATGGAGTGACCACCCTGCTTCAGTTGATGATCAATCCAATGGAGCCACTTCAGGGCAATGCCTGATTGCTTATCGTATCTGTATCTTCCAGCAGGGATATTTGCTATGGACTTTTTTGGCATCATGTTACGTCTGTAGGTGAGGTGACATGCCTGAGGGAGGGTTATGGCTACTACAAGGGGATCGACTCCATTTTCTGAGAGGAACATTGACCGAAACGTCAGACAAGCACCCTTCAGAATAGCTACATCCGCTGGTCTTTTAATACATACCCTCTTTCACCCAGTCTTGCTTTCTCACAGACATGCCATTCGAGGAACTTGGCTCTCTCGGCTTCAGACGTACCATCTGGATCTAACTCTGTTAAATTGGGGAGAGGTCCGATGTAGTCCTGATTGTCAGAGCGGTTGGCAATATGGGGAAAGTACCCCTTCTCCTTGGGGAGTGCAGACAGCGGCATTGGTAGGAAACTGGCACTGTCCTTAAAGTGTATATCAGCATCGTTCATGTACATGACTTTTAACCCATTTGCAATAATATCAGGGTCTCGACCCTACTATTCAACCATTTGCTTTAGGATAAATTGGCCATCGAAGCCTTTAAGGTTGTGAGCAATCACGATGATATCTTTGGGTTTACGGAACATGCGGATACGCTTGACAAAATCACCAATGGCTGTAGGACGTTAAAAAATTTGCTGACGTACTCCACAAGTGCTGCAAAAATGTTCAGTGTCGCAATCGAAGCGAGGAGGGACACTCCGGCAGGAAATGACGACCGTCGACTTGGGTGGCTGCCAGTCTAGCTTCCGAGTCGGCCACTGCTCACTGTAAGTTTCCTTCCCGCCCCAGAGTTTCACCCTCCCTGCTTAATTCCACCCTGCAGAAGCTGTCACATTGCCCACAGGCGATGGTCAGCAACAATGGGCAGTGTCGTCACTCTTATCAAAACTATCGATCAAACCTACGAACAGTCCACAGTTACATATCAACCACAACGACTATTAACTAACCTCCTTGATGAAGTCTCAACTGCTGAATGACATGAGAAAAGGCAGGGACGCGACCTTTCGCTGGGCAGGGGGGTCAGAGGGGGGACTCGAAATAACATGCCCCAGGCCAAGACGCAGGAGGGTAGCAACAAGGGGGACACTTTGAAAGAAGCAACCAAATGATGCCAGTAATGACCAGCGTCGTGGGTTTAACATAACACAAGAAATATTAAAGACGACAACACTATACAGCTGTCTCCACAGCCTTTACAATCTGCTGTTGGGTGTCTGGTGGGAGAGCTTCAAAAAGCTTCCCGCAGGCCAGCTGAGCTATCATTTCGGATGAAGCCGTCAGGAAGGATTTTACGAGGGCTTTTTTTAATCGAAACACATAAGAGTCCCATGATTCGTGAGGTTGCAAAGTAAGCATAGACTTTGTTGGATCCGCCAGGTCCGATCGGAACTAATGTACTCCGGAGTCCGGACCATGCACGTTTTACACCATTTAGGCCAGTCTGAGGCCTCCTGCTTCATTTCAAGGAATGTGTTGATGTATGAGCTAAACAGATCCTGATTACCCGTGACAGTATCATACCTGGCTATTTCATATCTCCGCACCTCGTCAGTCTCTGTAATTTTGTACCCCATTTCTTGTGTCTTGCTGAGCTCCAATGTCACCCACGTGCCACTTATCTCCCTCTCGCTATCACTGTGAGTCCAGGGTGATAACTGTTCTACACTGTCGGCACACTTCCTGCATAAAGCGAATAGCAGCTTCCCTTCAATCTTGCTTCCTAACACAGGCTTGTCTAGAGTGGTTGGTGGTAACACTCGACATTTCACTAACCCTTCAGATGAATTTAGAGGGGGAAGACTCGGGTGATCACTTCTGGGTGACCTACCGGGAATACACCATACTTACAAACCCACGGATAAAGAGAAGTGACGTCGGCATAATCTACTCGCTCGCCTTCGACAGGTTTGAAAAAGAGTTTGTACGCCCCAGTCCTTCCTCCCATGAGGCTTTCCCTAGGATTTATTGGCTCCATGCAAGCAGGCAGGGTTGAAATTAATGCGCGGAGCTCCGGATTTACTCTCATTTTTGCTCTAAACTTACACTCCCAACATTACGTTAAATTCTACATTCCCAAGCCGCTTAATCATGCATTCCCTCTGCATCGGACGTTGGTACCTGACATCCATAGTGGAAAATTGGTCTTCCCCTAACGACACCCTGCGATTCGAGAAGCATGTAGGACTACCATGAAAATAGCAACCATAAAACTCGTAAATGTGTGTGCGTCACCTTCCCGTAACCGTAAGTATCCATCAGCCTTGTATCTCAATATACGCTCTTCCGCCCCATTCCCTTGAAAGAACAGCTGTATTTTTTTCACCAGGGTTTTTTGCGTTTCTAATACACTCTGTCGTCCATTCTCCTTCTTAAGATTGTAATCAACTGCAGCAAAGTCAAAGAAATAGTGGATTACCAGTATCGTCCACTTCTTAGTCCGGGCACGCATGGCACATTCGGAAAGGATTCTATCAAGGTCAACTCCTCACATGTAGGAATTGAACCGCTTGACAACATTTGGCCGAGGGATATAAATTGATGATGATGGTGTGCTTAAGATGGCATCACTGATGCACTGTATAACAGCAAATGGATTAGTGAGCATGAAACATCCACCTCTCTAGGATCAAAAAAGACCNAAAAAAAATAAAAAGAACAAAAAAACACACATTTGTTCAGTTAACGTTGGGGGTGGGGTGGCCTTGCCTGCCCTCCCCTACAACGTCACAGGTGCTTGGCGCAGTATAGCCATTGCTGCTGTTGCGCCATTAAACCATTAATCAATCAATCAATCATGGCACATTCGGAAAGGATTCTATCAAGGTCAACTCCTCACATGTAGGAATTGAACCGCTTGACAACATTTGGCCGAGGGATATAAATTGATGATGATGGTGTGCTTAAGATGGCATCACTGATGCACTGTATAACAGCAAATGGATTAGTGAGCATGAAACATCCACCTCTCTAGGATCAAAAAAGACCCTTAAATAACAGGATCATTCCCATGATACTGTTTACCTCAGAACACTGCAAGTGGATGAGTGTCTTCATTTGACTGGAAATTGGCTTACGTGATGATAGCATTTGGAGCAGTTAATTTAATGGCTATCATCAAATGTATTGGCCATGCTTAAGCAATATGGGGTAGTGTCTTTCAGTGGCTGCAAAGTAATAACTTACTTAGTTATTTTAAGCAGTTTGGAGGTTCCTCTTAGTGGTTATGAAGGTATTAGTTACTTTAAACAGCCCTGGAGTAGCCCACATGTAGTAAGTCCTCTTTGGCCAGTTACACCTGCAATCCTGTTTATCTACAGTCCTTTTATTTGGCTTCAGACCATGCAAGTATGCCCATGTATAAGTTTAATATTATAGTATGGAAATGTCTTCTGGGCGAAAAAAAAAAAATCCAGAATATTACCCTACCCAGTTCTCCATTTACGTATTAGAATACTGCAGTATCCAGTCATATGTCAGCGTATCTACATCCCTTATAAGCATTGCTTTTGAGGAAACAAAATCCGAACTCATTCTGTGCTCAAAGAATCTGGCAGAAATGTCGCTGTTTCTTTTATCTCTAGTGTAATTCAATCCGTACACTAGTAATATCATGCAGGCCCACAATAAGTCAGTAAAACGATGACGCATTTAAGACCAAACTTTCCAAATCACACTCTAGTACAGTATGTACATTGACACACATGGCTACCGATTAAATATGAATCTAACTATATCCGCAAGAATTGTGAGTGAAAAAAAAAAACGTCTCTACACCTACCAAACATGACGCCTTCTCCTTACCCTCCGTTACCTTGTTTGCCAAGAAATGGAAACGCACCCCCTCCTCGTACAGGGTCCAGGGCGCGTTCGGCCCCGGAGCGTACTCCTCCATCCTCATCTGGGCCATCTCCACATGTTCTCTATGAGATAGAACTGACCCATTGGTTGTGAGATTTTGTTCAACGCCATCAAATGGAGCATCGCATCTCGTATTTCTGAATTGTTTCGCTGTCTCTCTGGTTTTAAGTATGTACGCTCCACCTGAGGCCGAAACAAACTTGTACAATGCACTGCACACACAATGTCTTCGAAGGAGATCTTACAAGTATCTTCTTGGGGAGGCCACCTCCTCGGAAGGATAGTTTGGGGGTAACACCTTCCGACATTTCTTCAACCACTCTAACCCAGACGACAACTTCCACAACACATGCCACAAATGTTCCTGCAGCGTACTGCACCTCTTCTGGCTTCTCTTGATCGGGTTTGGAAGTACATGATGCAGTCCTCAGAGGCTGGCCACACGACAATTCAAACACTTGCATTTGTGTGTTGAGTGTTGCTGCACAACTGAACCGCTCTATAGTAGTGTCGTATCAGGGTCTCCACCTTATGGGCAAAGTTATCCACAAATTCCTCCGTAGTCACGGTTAATGTCGTCAACCTCGTCTTGTCGGTTGAAAGCCATTGCCGATACTGTGTGTCGTCTATGTCCTCCAAAGCAGCGACAAGGCGAGGGTGTTTGATGATACCAGCCCGTCGTGGATACTCCGTGCACCACCTCATCATGCAACCCTCGGAGTCAGGGCTGCAGACTGTTGTCGCCATCCAAGCCATCAAGGTGTCCTCTCCAGGAAGGCTGGCTATCATCAACTTCACGTTTTGATGATGTATACACACTCATACATTATGGGTACCTGGAAATGATGCAGTATTTTTAATAAGCCATTTCCGTTATGTACGATCCTTATTACTAAGCAGAACGCATCCAATATTATCGTAAGGTTTTTTTAAAACAATTATTTTGAATGCTTGAGCACAATACAGCATAAGCATGACTCACCTCCCTCTTTACTCCAGCTACCTCCAGCGCCACTGACAGTTATGCAACTCATAATTCCGTGAATCCGATCAACATAAGAGCCACCCTCCAAGACCAATTATCACCTCTCCGTTCCAGGAGGAAGGGCTCTTTGAGTCACCGGCCCCCATCGGGAGTTGTCCACTTCTGAGAGGTCCACTGTTGAGGTCTCCCCCTTCGGCGAGGTCCACTATAAAATCCAGGTCTGAAGGCTGGCTGGAGTGCAGGGTGTCCACTTCCCCATTTTCTATGGGAGGAGAGGACTGCTGGCTCCCCCGCTAGTCATGTTGCCCTTGGTTCTGAAGAGACGAGCCACAAATCAGAATGGAAACTTTGCAAAATTACTCTCAACTTACGCTCTGAATCCCACCGAATCCTTCCCGGTTCCCGGTCGCAGCCGTGGATTTGCCCCATCGCGAAAGATAATTCGGGACACAGAGAGGTACATAACCTTGCATAAACTTACATTCCCCCATATCAGTTCTATGGGATTGAGATCACAGTGGTACGGAGGCAATCGAATTACTTGGTGCCCGCGTATTTTTGCCAGTTCGTCGATGTCACTTCTTCACTCGCGACTTGCGTTGCGTTGCACATGACCCACCGCGAACTTCCTTGGGCAAGTTGCACTGACAATATGTTCATACTCCTGTGGAAGGGTCGCGCTCTCAATATGTCTCAACCGTTTCTCAATGAGACCAAAGGAACGGTCGCAGGGCAGGAAACTAAGGCCAGGTTCAGGAAATCGGTGTAGTATCTTGTGAAATCGTCCGAGTCTCACGCATGTGTAGAGAAACTGCGCCATGGCTTGGTTTTTATTTTGTGCACAGCAGTTATCAGAAAACAGATAAATCTCTTGACTTTGTCCCAAAATATTGCCAACGTAGTGGTGTAGAAAGCTTATGTAATATGACTTCGTTTGACCCTTTCCTGCCCAAACTTTCATCGTAGTACATGTAAAAATGTGTCTTTCCTGAGCTTGCTGCATGGATAGCGAAGTTATATTCCCAGAGGGGGTGAGTAGGGAAGTCACGTGTTCACTACGCAAAGTGACGTCAGATGCTGATGACGAACACAAAGGCTAATATGCTCTCCACCCTCGATCTCACCCACTCTGGTATGCTGACTCCAGTGGGAGCAGGGTCAACTCTGAGGGAGATCTCACGGGCATCGGTCATTAGAACCCTCATGTAAGCCGTCTTCTCATGCAGAAGTGACAGCCCCATTAATTCTGCTGAAGCTGAGGAATCGGGTGACATGGTTGGATGTGGAGAGGACGGAGATTTAGGGTGTGGAGAATCAGTGGCCCCCATCCCCCCCTTAGCCATGGAGGCACCCCCCGAAGGAAAAGTTCATATCCAGTGAAGATTTTCATTTTTATTTAAAGGGAGGTGACTGGTAACTGTTTATTATTACCAAATCTACGGAACAAGAGAAGAAAACAATGAGTAACCTGACGGCGAATGGCATGCTGCTAACGTGAATAATTAACCGGCGGTCATTATTACGGGACGACAGACGCACTGGCTCACGGTCGGCTGTCTCTCGGTGTCAAGCTGGGTGTCGATGTCGCCCTAGCTGCTAGGAGTCAGGAGCCTTCACCATTCCATCCATTCTCGCCTGCTTCCATCTTCCCGTTTTCTGAGCCGAGGTGCCGACCAACATGGCCGCCGTCTCCCCCATCTGTCCCCCACCCTGCTTCTTGAAAGTCACGTGACGCCTTCTCCTTAACACTATAACCTCCTTGGGAATAACCTGTACAAAATGGGGGAATATTCACTATGCCTACACTTGCACCATCACGTCCTTATTCTGGGATTCACCTTTATCCTCGATGGCGTTAGGGCACTTGATTGACACAATAAGAGGGGTACACTATTCAGCCAGTTCCCTCGGTTATCCACTCTCACAAACGTCGGTCTGGTGTGGTGAGTACTCGATGATCGTATGCATTTGTCTAAGAAGGGAGGTATTAATTCTACTAGTCTACCAGTACATAATTACAGCTTGCATAACATTAACTTACATCATGGGGTAGAGTGAGATTTAGATTTTCAATATCTATCCTCTCAGTAGTGATGAAGGCCTTTGTTCTAGAGTTGAGAACTTTTGTCAACATACCTTGTGATGAGAAACGCTTGATGTTGCCCAAATTTTTCACCGAGTGACCAAGATGGTTGCCCAAAATGTGCATGTATGGAGTTACACTCAGTTTGTCATACTGCTCCTGAAGCTCCCGCAGTTGCAAATAATTTTCCACCCATGATCGTCCAGCTGCTTCAACCTCATTTGGTTGTCCGGATGTAACTGTTTCCAGCAATGCATCCAATTCCTGAGGGGAGACAACAGCATTCATAACTTCAGTAGAAGTCAATGGCAACTTGCCATTATTGTAGTGGTGGACTCGCCAATCATTTTCAACCAAAAAGGGAATGTGTAACCAGACAAGACTGACTAATGCCTTGTTAGCATCTAATTATGTTTCCCAAACGTACAATCTGATTTCACATTTGAATTTTCATGTCTACTCTGAACCTTGAAAGTTACTTACGTGCCAAAGTTGACACACGTCCTCCCTGGCCAAATTCATCGAGTACTAGACTACCACAAGAGGAATATGTCTATATTACCTGAGAGTGTTGACAGTGCGATCTTATCCCTTGTGTTTGGGAAAATCTTGACTCGGACACCACATTTCTGCATGGCAACACCTAGCTGTTGGAGGGCAGTTCTTGGCAGTCCTTGCCAATTTTGTGTTCTTCTTCTTTGGTCCACTTTTTCTCAGTCTACCAATTCGTCCCAACCGCCTGTCGACAACTCTCATTTGTAGGTGTAGGGTGTCAATGATGACGTCGTCAGGATTGAGATGGAAAATTGGAAGATGTTGAACTCCATTCCTGTCCGATGCAGTCCAAGGCGCGGAGCTCTGCCTCACTCTCTCCACATGTCATCCACAGTTTGTCGCTGGTCACGGTGCAGTAGACGCGTGTTTAGAATTGGCGGCCTTCAATCCCATCACTACTAACTCAGACCCTTCCACCCCTTCTCATTGCACTTCACAAATTAATGATATGATCAAAAATGCATTAGAATTTATTCTTCAATGGAAGACCTATAATATATTCATGACAATTATTTAAGGCAAAGAATACTAGGACCTACATAATTATGTAAATGCAACAATAAATTTCAGCTAATTTTTTAAAGCTTGCCTGGATGGTTTTGGAGCTATCTCTCCTGCTTGTGCCTGTGACACAATGAAATGCAGCTTTGTCACCTTCAATGTGCAGCTTCACGTTCGTGCCACAGTCCTTCATTCCCTGCAGGAGCCTGTCGACGTTAGTAGTTGTAGGCTTGAGCATGCCCAGCCTCTTCAGCTTGGCATCCATTTCTTGGCATTCTAGAAGGATATTTTCCAGGAGCTTGTCTACAATCCTCATCATTAAATGGAGGGTGTCCACCATGACATCTGATGGTTCTACTGCTAGCCACGGCACGAGACGGACGCCGTTACCAGCAGTAGGGAGGTCCCTCAGCATCGTTTGGATGGTTCTCTTCTCTGCTGTTCTCTCTGTCCTCCAGAGGTCGTCTTTGTGGACTGAGCAGTAGAGGCACGGGTGATTTGCCGTGGCGTTCCTGAGCCCCAGTGCCATCTGCGAAAAACTTCATGCGCTTGCCAAGTACTTTGACGGGAACAGACTTCTGGGCCGTGCTGAAAATCTGTCTGTTGCAGGCTAACCTGCTGATCTCCTCGCCGAGAGAGGAGAGAGCCGCATTCCAGGCGGAGTAGCTTTCGCTCTCCTCGAAGATAATGATAGTCCTGTGGGTTGAGACCGACTCCACGTTTTGGCCTGATCCTTAAGGCGGAATCCATCCCCCTCGATTTTCACAGTAATATTCAAAGCTTCCAGTGGGACACCCCGCTCGCGGCTCACATCCCGAATGGCCTCTCTGACATCCTCTTCGAAAGAGTGGGTGCGCACGGCGGTGATTGTTCCCTCTATTCTGGTCACCTGAGTGGGTATAACAATTTTCGGGTGTAATTATTGTACCGTATTTCAATATAAATCATTTGAAAATGACCAGAACTTTCTAATTTTCATAATCACCCGCAGTCTCTTCGAGTCCTCCTCCTCCAACGCCTTTTTTTGACAGCACTTCGAACTCGTCTTCTCCTTCAGCTTATAGGTAGTATTCGCCTACGTAAAAATCATCAACATCAGCAACTGCAACTTCTTCCACCTCCTCTTCTACTATAGGGGGCATCACTTCCACTTTACGCAGAGGGATAATTTTCCCGTCAAGTCCCTGAACCATTGAGCGGTTCCACTGCCACCGCCGCTGGACTTCATGTTCTTCTGCGCAGTTCTCATGATCATCCCAACACTGTTTCCGAAAATTGCGAGTCAAGATAGGTGGCATAGCTAGATGTGGACTTTCCCCATTGGGGTGCTCGGGGAGACTTGCACCCTCCGTTCGGGAGCCCGGCTATTAGTGTCACGGTATTATCACACATCTTGAGAAGCAAGAGAGCACGGTTTTAACGAACACGCATGACAACTTCTACATCTGGTTGTCTTACACACATGATGATGATGATGATGTCCAGCAATGTTTGTAAACTAGAACTAACTCACTAAGTAACTAACAAGCAAGGGATGATGATTATGATGAAGAAGAAGAATTCCAGCGATGTTTGTAAGCTGGGACTCCATTTCTTCTGCCCAAAACCCCTCCCCCCCCCCCTTCCCTGGTTATGATCGGCTAAACTCTGGCGCATCACCGCTCCACCTGTCCATGTCCCTCCGTCTTCTTAGGACTTCTCGTCTGCCTTATTCTGCAGCTGCCTTCTTGTTGAGTCTTTTAGTTGGGCCAGAAGGCAGGGCCTGGACATTAGGCCCTCGCTTGCGGCTTTTTCGCTGCTGTATGATGCCTCCACCATGCCAGTACTCATCATCCATCTTTTTATACTGCCGCTTTTTCCTGGAGTACGCAGAGTGCACCTGTCTTCTTCGCAGGGCTCTGAACACGTCTTCTGCTGCGTTCCACTTATTTGTACTGTGGAAAGCTGTATTTAATACGTCATTTTTCTTCTCAAGAGCTAGAAGCAGAATTTGTTGCAGATTAGGCTTGTGCATTTTACACTGACACACTTGGACATATTACTTATCAATTTCTTCGTGCATTTAATTTATACATATATGCATTATTCGCACATAGAGGCCTACTGTACAGGGTGTTCATGAAAAACACCGACACACCTATATCATCCCCGACCTAGGGACCAGACGATCACATTATGTAGAGGAGTGATTATTCCTGGGCCGCCTCATTACCGCGCAAATTGCCTTCAAACAGGTAGTATAAAATATCCTGGAAGTTAGACCACCCAACGAACCCTTCCCCAGTCAGAAGGGTCTGGAAGGTCTGGGGGCCGGACTTCGTTGGTTTGTTTCCAACAGGTGGTAAGGCCTCTATGACTAATTACACCTGTAAATTCTATTTAAAAGTCATATTATCAGTGGTATGTACAATACTACATACATTTTCACACATGGCATGACAATCTCTATGTAAATGTACCTTGCACACGGTCCAATACAGTCATAGCGCATTACAAAATTAATAATTCTTATTTTCCCATGGCATTTGTATATTGAGCCTCGTAGGGTTGTAGAGGAACATCCAGGTCTTCCACGTGGCTATCAGAAAAATCACCCCCGATGAATGATGCTTCCATGTCATCTTCGTCAGATTCATCGCAGCTGGAATCTCTTGCCAAGATAATGACGAGGTCATCAAATATTTCCTCATGCGGCTGCAATAATCGTCTGCTTCTGCTTTGTTGTCAGGACGATTGATGTGCCAACCCGGTGTGCCGTGAGAATAGAGCAGAGGATACTGGAACGCCTCGCACAGAGGATGGAAGGAATTGACAGTGTGTGGCTTTGCTTGGCCCACCTTCCAAATGCAAATCTGACGAGGGTTGTAAGCCTCTGACTCCGTGCTGATGACGGCAGCCACCTCCATTATTTGAGGACGGTCACCTAGAACCGGGCCGTGAGTTGCACGAGTGGTCTCCTCGAAGACGAGGTGCGCGACATCTGAGGGCTCACGACTCAGGCGCTTGAAGTGGTCGATAAGTGGATTATTCGAGTGCAAGTAATCCGAAATGGCAGAAACGATCCCAGAATCCAAGCTCTCCTGGTTGGCCCAACGCTGCCTCTCCTCACCATCATCAATGTACAAGTACGAGTGGTTTTTGTAGGGACCACCGTACGACAGGTCAAACACCTTGTGGTAGGTCCTTCCAAGAATTTTTGTAAAAGAGAGACCTGTCCGCGCATGTTGGAACCCGTGTGGCACTACAAGTGCACTGAAAGCGAAGATGTCGTTATACATCCGCGGCCTCTGCCAGAATTGACCAGACTCATAAAAAACGCCGTCAAGAGGTGGAAAGTTGACGACGTTGTACGAGCCACGACCGCAGCACCATTCAACCCTGCCTGGCTCCTCCTGAAAAACATGGGCCTGACAGTCCTGGCACTTGTGGCAGTCGGCTGACAGCAGTGAGGGCGTTTGCAGTCTATACGCGTCGACTTCCTTCAGTTGCTCTCCGCGCCACTCACCGATCCCCGTCTTGCGCCTGAGGTGAGGTGGCAGGTACCTGGCTACACGAGCTTCATAAGCCCGGCCTGAGGGTCGCACTTGCTTCGGGTTGGTCCGAGAGTAAGTACGCCTAGCGTCTTGCACCGCATCAGGGTGGTTTTGCTGATAGCGGCACCTAGCCTCAGCCGCCTGGTCTTTGACTGATTTTGCAGTGCACTTAGGGCGCCCACGCTGCTTTTTCTTGGGACGTCGCCTCCCAACATGGGACGCCTCCTCATCGCAAGTCTCAAGGACAAGCCTGTGAACGACATAAAAACGGAGGACACCGTCCACTGCAGAATGCAAGAGAAGGAGGTGGGCAAGACCAGCCTGAGTAGAGCACCGGAAAAGACGTGCGAGTTTCGCTCTCATCATGTAAATCATCAGCACTGATGACCCACTAGGTGGCGGATAGAAACTCTTAAAGCATTTCAACCTGTCAAAATCTTCAAAGTAGCTCTGGTAGTTTCACTTGACCAGTGCGGCAGGGAAGGAGTGGGAGATACCGAGTGTCTCTTCATAGGCCCAAGTTGTGATTTTTCACTTAATTTTCTGCCTAGTATATCCAGGTATCCCATAATTGTGTTTTATACTAGCCTGATAGTATGATTGTTCAATTCAGTCTGTCATATTTTTCTATTGCCAACCACTGCACTGTCAGAATTAAAATTATTTATTACATGTTCATGGCGTTGTGAAACTCTAAAAATTACAGAAATGTCACACCAGTCGAGTACCTTCGCAAAAGCTGTGCAGAATTTCCCAGAAGCGGAAAAAATTACCCAGGCTAAGTACTTATAATTGGGTTAGATTTCCACCGACGTTTTATTTATGAAAAATTTAAGGTCCTTCGAAAGGCGTCCCCCCTTCCTAGATACTATTGCCTTGGTCTTCATTATGTTGAGTTCAAGTTTTTTTTTTGCCAAACCATGGTTGAAACAACTAACTAATGGTTGTCATCAGTTGGCTTACATAACTAATGGACCCTTTCTCATTGACAAAAATGTTTGAAATTATACCCAAGTGAGGGAGAAACACATCCTCATCAGTACCAACAGACACGCACATGTTTAACCTGACCGCGTCGTGAACGAAGTCGGCAGACACTCCCTAATGTGTGTCTGGGGAGGAATTCTTGCCAGGGGAGGTATTATTGCCAGGGGAGGTATTATTGTTGAGAATAAAACACCTAGTTTTTCAATATTTGTTTTATATTCACTGATATTCCGGGTGAATCTTATCTGGGAGGTTGAGAACCATTGGTGTAGAGAGTGTGACAGCAGTACCAGTAATACATGCATGTTGGGGAATCAGTCCTTGTTACAATTTTGCAACGCCTCAATGGCGTGCTTAGGCGGTGACCCTGCAAATTCTTGCCATTTCTCAACCCGCATGTCCCATTCTCCTTTTAGAGGATGGACAGACTAGTGTTATGGAGGTCATTTTTGTAGCAGTGAATAGCACCTTCCAAGTCTGGAAATTCATTCCTCACGGCATGTTCTACACCACGGGCACTCCTTCACTGCTTATTCCGTTTTCCTCCTCGGCTTCCCGCTGGTTGCTGGTCCCTCCGGGGCGTTAGGCTCTCCTTTGTTCCTGCAGACTGTGTGGGGTTAGCCAGGGGTGGAAGGGTATCGCTCTTGGTTTGTTTTGGCGCTGCGGTGGAGCCTCAATGCGGCGTCTCTTTGTGGGAGAGGTGGGCCAACCTGGCTGCTTCCTCTTTTGCCCACGCTTGTCAGTCACAGTTGCTGGTGGCTGAGGAGCTGCAGGTGGTGGTGCCTGTGACTCATCATGGGCTCATGGCTGCTGTTCTGCCTTACGGCCCTGCTGGCCTTCTGTCTGGTGGCATAAGGATTTATGGCCTTGGCCACTCCACAGGATCTGGCGTCTTGCCACCCCTTCACAAGGGCCCCCCCTGATGTTGTTTATCGCTGTCTGCAAACGGCACCAAAATTAGATGCCGTAAGTCTCGGGTACCTCAATTCCTTCCACAAGTCACTCTTACCTTGGTTCAGTGTCTCCTTCTGCATGGTTTCTTGCTCGGCTTTACTAACTTGAAGGGATGTCATGTATTCTCCGCAGGCCGCCTTCATGTCCTCGTCAGAGATGTCCATTTCGAGGGAGTTGGGACCACGCTGTTGTCGTACGTGTTTTCATAGAGGTAGTTCAGAGTGGATCTTTCTGTACCACCTTCTTCGCCACTTCCTTCCTCTTGCGCTGCTTCAGTTTCCTCCTTCCCCGTGACTTCTCACCTGCTTACCGCCTTCTGTCTTGCTTCAATAGCACACGCTTCGTGAAGAAGCCCGGACTCCTTTGAAGCACCCGCCTCAGGGGAGACAGGTGGCAGCAAGGTCTGCGTGTGAAGGACATACCTGCAGCGGCACACCTTCTGCCATAACTCACTCTCTTGGTAAAATTTATTCTCTTTCCCCCGCACATTCTCTCAACGGCACACGCGAAGTGCTCTGCCGAATTGCTGTTATTATTCTGCAGCAAGCGACCAACTTTGCAGATCAGGGGGTTTACAATGGTCATTACTTCTTGGAAGAGGCCCGTCTTTTGCAACTCGGCGACTTGTTTTTTCTCGTCCAAGTTCTTCCTGGTGCAGATTGTCCCTGCATTTGGAATGGTCCCCGAAGACGTGGCTAGGGCCATTCAACACCTTGCCTTGTGGAAAAGGAATATCTTTAACTACAGTAGCACCTTCCACTACCAGCTTAATTCTGGTGGTGCTATCCAGTTGATCGCTCCCATCTGTGCTGAGAATCAGCAGAGGGGCTGATGTTGTGATTTCTGCATCAGGAGTCTGAAAATTTTGAAATATCATGTAAGCAATGGATTGTGTTCCAGAAAACTTGATAATTTCTCGACTACAAGCTTGCATATAGGCCTACTTAGGAAAAAAACAAAAAACATGTGGTATGTCCCCTAGGTACGTGGGAAGTCCACTTGCAAGCAAATGTGACAGAAGGTCAAATTATGGATGTAATTGGGATAAGGGTTAGGGTTGGCATTTGAGATTAAGGGTAGGTTCCGATGCCCACCGGGTTCTCCAGTCCAGTCCAGAGTGGGTTGGGGCACTCTTAATCAAGGCGAATTCCTCAGTACACATTTATTGATCAGTACATGACACAATGGTTATAGACATTATACAGACATTGTACAGGATGACCACCCGTGCTTACAGCTGGACATGGAACCAGGACTTCACTGGAAACACGTGCACAGTATTGACACCCTCATACTCACTGCTGGTACTGGCGCCGGCTTCTCGGCTCCAGGAATAGCTTGGGTCTCTTCTCCCGTGTCTCTGGACTGATCCAGATGACCAAGTAACTGCTGACTGGTCGATTCTCCTTATGATCGACTGCTCTACCGTTCCTCCGACTCGAACTGGCTGAATCCTTATATAGCGCCCCTGATACTTTCGGTTTCTTCTGATTTTCTTAGAAAAGCGGGTTTGGTGGTCCTTGTAGGCTCATACAGTATTACTTTCTGTTCTTGTCCGGGTTGTAGGTCAATAGGCAGTCAGTAGGACTCCATTACTCTAGGTACATATAGCCATATCGCTCTTCCTCAGTTCCATGTATATCTGCTGGTTATGTGATATTGCCAGGAAAGGTGCTTCGGGGTGGATTACAACAGCATGTTCATTTTCATGCAACAAGGAAGGCCACGCGAATGCTTTGTTAATTGATATGTTTGCAAATTTGATTTTAAAGGTAATTAGATAAAAAATGTCACTCTCCGTGATGTTGCTGCTGCGTGTACGCTAGCCCATTTATAATAATAGCATAAAAATTATTTTGCAGCACTGCATACCTTCATCTTGTGTATCCCAGTTGGCTGCACCGCATATGTGGAAGTGCATTTTCCTATAATCCTGGTTCGTCAGGGATTGGTAGCTTCCCAGTGTAAATGGGTCTGTGCTTCCTGGTAGGTTCTTGACTTCGCTGAAATCCCTGTACAGTAACAGGTAGGGGCCAGTGTGGTCAGGGATGCTGGCCATTTGCGTTCTCATGGCAGTTACCAGGGCATCTCTCAGCCGAGCTGCATTAGAATTCACTCCCACTGTCACTGTGACAGACGTCATCTTACAACGCACTGGCCTGCCTTGGTCCTTTCTTACAAAGGAGCCTTTTATCTGCAAATGAAATAATTACTGGAGTTACTACATGCCTGTGGCTGTTGGTCCTGTCAAGTATATTATGTTAGTACAGCAACTTACGAGTGCTGTAAACTCTGCTAGAGAAAGTAACCCGTTAAATATCCACCTTTACTCTGAATTCAAAACTGATTTATACTTACAATCACTGATGGACTTACGAAGTTCAATTGCCGGGGTAGTTTATCTTTTATTTCTGCGAGTGCTTTCAGGAATTCAGGTGGGCTTATTACGTAGGGACTCAATTTACCCATCGCTGCTAAATCAATTGCATGAATGAGCTGTGTAATGTCTGTGTGACACTGGGCCAATGCTGATTCAATTTCTCTTAAGTAATTGTCGATTCTCTCCAAACTCATTAGATGTCTCTCCAAAACCTTGGGCCAGTGCTGCCAGTGAAACAGTCAAGTCTTTCGTGATGTTTGCTAATCTGTTGTTAAGTCTGGTATTCCGTATTGTATGTTCATTTCCTTGGTCTAAGAGGCTCGTCTGGTTTTCTAGTAAATGTAACGTCTCCTCTTTACTCCTATCTAACTCTTCTATTTTCTCGTTAATGGCGGCGGTTAAGTCTGCGTCATGTAACGTGCCAAACATCCATTTCAGTACACTTCCACGCCCATTCATGAGTCCTCTTCGATTTCGGCCACTCCTGACTGTAAACGAATCAGTCAGTCCTGACAACATACCCTCCAATCTATAAGTTTCATTGAGCAAGTGGTCCTTTTCCTTTAACTCTAAATAACTTATCAATGCTCTAAATCCTTTGTTACTGCTTATTGAATTTTTTCCCCGTGACTGTCATTTAGTACATTTGTCTAAGAAGGGAGGTATTAATCTTATTAGTCTACCAGTACATATTATGTCAACATACCTTGTGATGAGAAGCTCTTGATGTTGCCAAAAAATTTTAACCCAGTGACCAAGATGGCTGCCCAAAATGTGCATGTACGGAATGAAGTTCCCGCAGTTGCAAATAATTTTCCACCCATGATCGGCCAGCTGCATCACCCTCATTTGGTTGTCCGGATGCAACTGTTTCCAGCAATGCATTCAAGTCCTGAGGGGAGAAAACAGCATTCATAACTTCAGTAGAAGTCAATGGCAACTTGCCATTATTGTAGTGGTGGACTCGCCAATCATTTTCAACCAAAAAGGGAATGTGTAACCAGACAAGACTGACTAATGCCTTATTAGCATCTAATTATGTTTCCCAAACGTACAATCTGATTTCACATTTGAATTTTCATGTCTACTCTGAACCTTGAAAGTTACTTACATGCCAAAGTTGACACCCTGGTGTCATCAGAAATTATTCCTTGCAGTTTGGATGGCAGTTTCTTTAAGGGAGTATTTCTATCCTTGCCTGCAATTTTTAAAAAAAAATGTTAATATTGCAGCTTTCGGCCAAATTCATCGAGTACTAGACTACCACAAGAGGAATATATGTATATTACCTGAGAGTGTTGACAGTGCGGTCTTATCGCTTGTGTTTGGGAAAATCTTGACTCGGACACCACATTTCTGCGTGGCAACACCTAGCTGTTGGAGGGCAGTTCTTGGCAGTCCTTGCAAGTTTTGGGATCTTCTTTGGTCCACTTGCTGAACTTCTTCCTAGAAGAGATCTTCAGCTGACTGCTGTCTTCCTTATGCAGGCTTGCATCTTCTCGCTCCATATTTTCATCGGACTTCTTGTCTCCACTACCGGGGGGTCAGTACTCAGCAAGGAGGCTTGAAGGGGACAGTTGGTTAGCGGTGGCCAATAGAATGAAACATCAGCTCAGATTGGGAGGTCATTGGTGATCAGCATCACCTGGCTTATGTGCAGGTAAATTGTCACGCTGTGCAAAAGTTTCTTTTCGATAAAGATAACGAACTGCAGCTGGAGAGCTTTCATAAAGCAGTTCATTGTAAATTATTCTCCTGACATTCACCACCATCGGTCAAATTGTAGAGAAGGCTGAGATAATTTTTTTGAAAATATTGCTCAACTGACACGATTCAGTACATCCTGTGCATATGCCACGTCATCCTGGGTTGTCTCGTGCATATATCCTGGTTCCTCTCTGAATGATGATAGAAGGTTGACCAGTGTACCTACATTTGGCACATGGCTGTATTTTATATATGTCCTTATTTATGGTGTATATCAAATGAATGTAATTTCTACTTGATGTTTCTTCTGCTTGTTGCCCAAAGAACATCCCTACATTATTTTTATTGAAGCTGGCGGCCCTGGCCAGACTGGTCGCTTCAGGCACCCGAATAGAGGGAGAGGGATGTCGACCTAAATATCCTCGGAACCAATCCTTCCCAGCCATTTCGTGGTCTTTCCAAGAAGGTGGGATGTCGATGCGGAATGCAACTGCACATAGAAAAGCCAATCGTCTAACATCTTGTGGTGTCAGGCCAAAGTAAATACTCTCCTCTTTTTTAACGTAGCTTTGCAGTTGACTTTTGAGAGCAGGGTCTATGGTTTGATTTTGGGTATGAAATATTATACAAATTTTAGTGACTCTCTTCTACGGGCATTTTATTACACCTGTTGTAAAATTAATACAATAGAAACCCCACAGCTGTCTTCAGGCACCTCGAGATACCATTAGGTTCCAGTAGGGGGTTTCACAATAATACAATGACCAATCGCTGATTTCATAACCAGAGGCTCCAAGTGACATTTTACAGCATCTTCTGACGTTAGTATTACAGAGCGTCGACTCCCCAAGGTGACAATAGCAAAGGCCTCCGAAGCGTTCGCACTCACCTCTTTATGCAGTGCAATGCTATACCGACTGTTAGACAATCGATTCGCCAACACAAAGTTAAACTGATATGTGGTCTGCAACCACAAGATGTCACGCAACTGCTCCAGCTAGCGAGGCCAGATTTCTGCTGAGATGATGGACCCCGGGCGGGGCGAAGACGTGTTTGGCGCCCTCTAGTCGGTGCTCCGTGGTCCTGGCCCAATCCCATGGTGAAGTAGGAAGGGGCCGGTTGGGCCCAATCGCGGGCACCAGGCTGGCCTCCAGCTCCCTCGGCGGGCCCGGGCGGAAACGCAGCGGCCACGGCTGCCACGGGTGGTCCACATGGTGGACGTGGCCCCCCGGCGAACCCCTGTCCACTTCCGGGGCGAACACAGGGGCAGGAAACTGGGTTCCTCTGGAGCATCTCTCAGGAACAGAAGCGGGTGGGCGGGGCGTCCCATCACGGGCGCCCGCACGTGCAGTCCCAGGACGGCCGCGGCCACGGTGGTGGCCCCTGGCAGCCGACGAGGCGCCGGCCTCACGCTGGGCGCCGAAAAAGTTTACCCATGGCACACCAATGCATGGCCCATGGAACCCTTCAGGAACGGAGTCCTTGAAGTGATAGAATCCCTCACAATCAGACAATGTTGCAAAACATTCACATAGGCCAGAGGTTCTCAAACTTTTTGGTCCGCGGAACCCTGAGCCCGAATCTCAACTCATAATTTATGCTAGGAATACCTAGCTCCAGTGATCCTCTCATTCGACCTTCATTTTGGCTAGGCGTTTTTTCTCCCCGCCTCCTGCTATTGTTTTTAAGGTACAAAATTTTATTAGAACAGACGTATCAAATAATAAAGACAATGCAAACACTACCTGCTAATGGGATGAGTGCAGTTTCATGTGACTGGATATGATGCTTTTTATGTTGGGATCAATGTTTGATAACTGTACCCGAAGGTCAGGGGCATCATTGAGCCTGTTCCTGTACCTGCTCTTTGCATAGGCATAAGCAGAAAATCCTACCTCACATCTATAGGTCGTCACAAAAGGGAGAAGGGCGAGAACTGCTCTTTTGGGTATGGTTGGGTACTCAGAGCAATCCAACCCAAAATTCATTCAGTGACATGGACGCAAATTTGGCTTTTAAATTTGAATCGCATGTAAGTTCAATGGACTTCTCATACACTGGTACAGAAAACGAAGGAGGTTTCTGACGAACTTCAAATGGGTTTCGTACCCAGTCAGTATCCAGGTTTGTGTCTGGGAAGTACTCTGACAGAGATTGCTCGAGTAGCTTCAAATGCTGACAAATATTTTCTTTTAACATCATCTCCGATTTGCAATTTATCTTCTCTGACAAACTGATCCAAAAGACCAAATGTTTCTTCTTCAATACAATCTATCAAAAAATTAATTCTGGTCTTCAGTGATGTGATTTTATTTTGTCTTGGGCTGAGAAAGTTGTTATAGTTTTCCCCTGCAAAGACATCGTAATTTCACTCATTTTCCAAATATGTCAGCGAGCCAATTTTCGCTACATAGTAGAATCTACATTAAGATAAGACAGGAACCTACCAGCACTCTGAGAGAGGCCTACATTGAATATAAGTAGGTTCTGCGACACTTATTGCATTACACTTTCTGTGCCTCACATACTGCATTGGAACTCGGTATTCAGTTAAGCTCCATGACAATGAATGAACATGAGATACAGGATGATCCAAGTCAAATACTTTAGTTGCTTAAAATCAATTCACTCAGTGATCTCCACATTATGCTAAAGGGGTAATTCTTCTAGCAAGGTCTCTGGTTCTAGTGTGCCTTGTACCATGTTGCATATCAGATCTTCATTCAAAAATGAATTGCAGAGTGACGTGATGAAAATATAATGACATATTGCATGAAAGTAAGAATTCTTAAGAACAACACTACACAACATGCGGAGAAGTACGCATGTAGCAAGAAGAAAGATAGCACATTCACTAACACATGGTGCGTGTTGTCGGGCACACATAAGAAAATATTTTGACATGATCTCGGATTAATGAACCTTGCATTGTATTTAGGCCTGTTTTGTGATTACCACAAGTATAGGAACATAAGCATCAGGTAAATATGTTATGTGGATACAAACCATTCTGGATTCCTTCCGCTGCTTGGAGTTGAACATTAATTTACGATCTTTTGCAAAAACTTAAAGAAAGATGGTAGCCTTCGTTTACGGGTGGTGTGGAGGTACAGGGCTTACAATCAGTGGTGGGCACAGTTAACCGAAAATTTAACTTCATTAACCGTTAATCAAGTAACTAAAAAAGTTAACTTCATTAAATGTAAAACGTTAAAGGGCTAGAAAAATTAATGGAAGTTAACGTTAACAACTTAAGTTAACTTTTATTTTATGAATTTAACCTTTTTTATCTAGGACCCTTTAAAAAATAAAAACAGACCTAGAGTGCTAAAGTTAACTAGAGCACTGCTACAACATACGCCTAATTCAGTTACGCTATTACCTGTTCCATACAAAAAGTATTAAACAAAATAATTCAAACACCAAAAAAGTTTATTGGTTAGCATTAGCATACATGACTCCATCATTCATTTATTAACCAATGATGATGGTTTCCCCTCATAAAAACCAATCTTTTAAAAGTTTTTTAAGGTGTGTCCAGGAACAAGGTACCGCAAAATTATTTCACTGGTTGAAATCCTATCAGAATTCACAGCGGGTCATTAAGATGTAATGTCAAGGTGTATCATGCAACTCCAGCATTTTTTTTTTTCGCGACTAGATAGCATCCTTACATTCAAACCAATCCTACAATCCGTACATCTGCAAATAACCAAATTTAATGTGTAAAGGGGAAAAAACAAGCGATATTTCAAATGTCTGCTCAAAACAATGTTACTAACTTTATTAACAGCTATGTTTGATCCTGTACATCAACTATGCACCTATGGTTATTACCACATCTCGTCAAACCAGGGTCTTCACTCAGATGTCGGTCGACGACGAAGGCGTGAGAATATGTGACTCTCATCGTCTACCAATGGCTGGTCTCGCTGTCGGCACCCGAAGTATCCCCTCAATTCGGGTGGGATGGCTCCTGCGAGGGATGGGGAATTCACAACCCCCCGCTGACTCTTCGACTCCCCCTTCTCCAACACTTTATCACTTCAACTTCGTCTACTTCTTCTCCTTCAACATGGAGGTGGTATTCCCCTACGTAAAAATCGTCGTCGTCATCAACACCAGCAGTACCATCTTCCTTCTCCACCTCCATCTCTCCTTCTCCGACTACAGATGCCACCCGTTCCACTGTACATGGAGGGGTAATTTTCCCGGTGGCTGTGGTTCCTCTTCCCGCTGGTTATTGGGGACGTTCCTTCGTTCTTCCCCGTCCGCTGATGTCTCCGGCCGTTGATTCGCCTGTCGTGGGTCTAGGTTACCCCCGAGACAACGGTGTGAGTTCCGGGAGTGTCCTGGAGGGTTCGCTGAGCCCAGCCCGATGACGGTGGAGTGACCAAGGGATGAGGCCACTGGTGACACGCTCTGAAGGTCCAAACGGCTCCAAAAATCGTCTTCTTCTGGAGGGGAGGCCTCCTCGGTTGTTGGGAAGACCACAGCGGAAGGGGCCCACGCCTGGACGATGATTCGGCTACCTTCCGGATAATAGCGCCAGTCGGTGATCCTGTGCGCATTGATACGCACCACTTGGAGTCCCGGACCTGATGGGTCCGGCGATATCATCACTGAGCCGTGGGTGGCTATGTATTCTCGAAGACGGAGTTGCATCCACGGTTGTGGGGCGGTAATCGGTGCTGGGAGAGTGTAAGTTCGACCGGGTATCTTGGTTGAGAATAATCTTCCAGGAAAGGAGGGAGAGGTGTGGAGGAAGTCATGATGTATGATCGAAGGAGGACAGAGGACTGACTGGCCAAATCCCGGCGTTCAAACGGGAGGGGCATTCCTAAAGTGTGGCCACTGCAAAACGTCAGTCATTAACCTCCCCTGACTTGTATCAATGATCATGGGAAACGACCCTCTATCGTTCCTCCAACTGTCTTCCTCTGCTGACTCGATACCTCAGAGGATGCACGGAACATATTGCGCTACTTCCCGTGGACACCTGATCCCCTAAAGGCTTAGATGCAGCCTGGGAAAGTGTTCCCTGGTCGTTGACACTTTACTTCCGTCTGTGTGTATGCATGCTGGCGAGTAAACTGAATGGGGTATAACCCAAACGCATATCCAATATCAGGCTTACTTCTTATGTATTTTCCTTATACTGTATATAAATCCTCTATTATGACCACACTTGCAAAAAGGACTTGAGGAACTACTGTGTAACTGTATATGTGTGTGTGGGTGGTGTGGGTGTGTTCACCGCCCATGAAGGGCAAAGTCATATACCGTATGACGTTCGAGAGCGCGATTAAAAGTTACCTAACATGTTGCAAAATGAACTACGCAATGCTCTAAAATTTGACGCTACTCTCACTCAAACTAAGGCAATACTGCTGAAATCTTTTACTAAGGATCGTGCTTACTCAGCAATGGTGACAGACGTGTGGCCCGCCTACAGGTTTTGGGCGTATGCCAACACGGCCGGTCCCTCAACCGGCCGTGTGACGTTGCTGTGGATATGAATCTTCTGGCGATAGGAAGAAAAGGCGTTTTTGTGATTTTTGGTTTTATTGGCTAAAAAATAGTTCCCCACACATGATTTACCGGGTTCCGACCGGTTTCGCTCGTAGCGAGCTCATCAGGGAGAATGTTTGGATGTGTGGGCATTGGATCATACAACTAAATTACATACTACTAGTACAGGCGGGCGGCCCACCACACTCGTGCGGCAACGGGCCGAGCCGCCGGGCAGAGCGCCTACGACCAGTGGTATCGTCACGCGGGTTTGGGAACAATGGGACACACTGATCACCTAAGGGTTTGGGGTAGGTTTACAAGAGACGGCGACTGACGACAGTCAAACAGTACGACCACGAGGGCTTCCTGCATATGGGGGGATTCCTGAAAGGTACTCCCCCCATAGAGGAAAAGTGAACATAACATGGGTAGGGGCGACAAAATTGGGGACGGGAGATTGCGACAAGTTGGCCGGCGTTGATGTCCGCAGGGGAGATTGTTGATTTCTGCACCCACTTGAGGGTGGGTGATCGGCTTCGTCCGGCTCCTCGGTCCTCAATGTGGTGGTTCGTCGCTTGGAGATGTTCGCCCCTACCCATGTTGCGTGGATGCAGTCCGGACTAGGAGTGTGGCGAGGTGTGCCCACCCCTTGTCACAAACAGTGGAAGCGTGAAATTAAATAGATTCAAAGAAGCAGGAAAGACAAGTCAACTTAAATACATTTATTAGAATAATTTTTTCCATACGTACAGAATCGAGTGGCAGACTAGGGCAAAACCCCAACCAGACTGCTTGTGTGTGCCGCCTCGAGTTTCATAATTTGCCCAACGGTCAGTCCCACCCTGTGGTAGTGTCTGCTATTAATAGTGCAAATTCGTTTCACTGCCCAACTCAACCAGCATGCCAGAACCCAGCATGTTAATATGGTACTTTTTGTGCACCTTATTCACTTCCAATGTTTCAATTTCATCCCGTATGTACTTGCTGAAGACATCCTCCAAATGTTAACATGGGATGAGCCAAGGTTTTTAAAACCACAAGCCGACTTGTGTGTCCATATTTATGCAGCTACAAGTTCACAATATTCTCTACTAGAAACAAGCGGCATCAACAGGTGAGCATATCATCATACAATCAAGTAATGAAAAATCGAGTAATGCGTATTGAAAAATGGATCTGAGAACAATCTATGAAAAATGGCAGTGCAAATTACCTCGACGTCTTTCCTCTGCCATTTTATGGGAACAGGAAAAAAATTATTTTCCCCTGTGCCTGAATATAAGTCATTTCTTTTGGGTACTCTGAATCTGAAACAAGTCGGAAAGATTACAATAACTCTGGACTCAATACGCATTGGTACACCCTGCACATTGTAGGTGAATGCAGTGGTACTGTAATGCTCAAATGGATGTATTTTGTTATTTTTTGGATTCCTTATTGGTGTTGAACTGATTCTCAAGCCACTTCCACCTGGAATGTATTTTTGGCAGACCAAACTGCAACATCCCTCTACAAACATTTTGGCCAAGTTCCTTGGATTTGAAATGGATCCAGGGCGAACACGTTTGCGAAAAGGTCCTTAGGACTTGAGTAGATTTATTGCTTTCGGGACACTAGACTGCAAACATTTGAAGTGCTTGAAATTACAGGTATTTGTACTGCTACAACATTTATGACAGGATTTCTACCACCCCAACTACCAAGTTTCTTTTTTTTTTTGGCTGTGCCGCAGTCTCCCAAGGCTTCCATGGTTGTAGCTGCTACTGTAGAACCATTTCCACAGGTGGGCGTCTTGGACAGGCCTCTGGGATCTGGAAGGACCATTAAAATTTGTTCAAATGTCTGACGCCCTAAACCCAGACCTTCAAACACTACCAGAGTAGCATGTAAAACAATATCATGTGAATTTTGTAATCTAAAATGGTTGGTTTGGTTTAGGTTAAATTGCATTGGCACCATACTGACCCATAAGCAGCCAAACAAAGAAATCGCTCCTTCACCTTGTCCTTGGTGGGCACAGAGTATCTTCCATCGGCGGAGTCCCGCGTCAACCTTTCTTCCAGATCATCCAACCTGAAAAGAACATAGGCTACATATAGTATCATTCTATCATAAAGTAAATAATAAAATAATAATAAATAGTATACCAAAACATGGAACCTAAAAAGCGTTCTGGCAGTGCGAATAGAAAGCTCAAAAGAGACAGAGACAAAACTGCCACTGCAAATCTCAGCAATTGGCTCCGCCCAAACAAAGAAGAAAATGAGGTCCTTGAAGAGGTGACCTTGTTGATACCTCTGACGACAGACGCCTGGGCACCATGAGCTGCCTTCCCCTCTTTGTGGCACTCTTCTCCTCATATAGGGCATCCAGTTTTTTAAAGATGTTCCTTGCTTTTGTCCTCAGCCAGGGCAGTTGTTTCTTGAGGAAGATTTTTTTTATTACTACTCCCGCCTTCTGCTTCCTCATCCCCACTTTCCTCGCTTGAAATAAATTCCCTTTTGAGGATCTGCTTCGCCTTATCTTTGTCTTCTGCTGCCAGGTGGTGAAAACCAGTTTGCCTTCTTTCCAACTTATGAAACACTATTATATGTAAATTAGAGAGGCATGCTATAGAGCTTATACCTTCGGGGGGGAAGGGGGGGGCTGCTATGGCTGGTTTAGCATGAAGTAATAAATGTAAAGAACCTTACATGCAATATTCAATCTGTGGAATATTTAGGTAGCGGAAAATAAAATCACCTCCGAGGCTTCGTGACTGCCTCCAAGAACTGGTGGAGTAGGCTGGACAATGGCCACTCCTTCCGTAATACAGCCTCGGAGCCACTACGGCCATCTCCGAGCGCCTTCTTTTCCCGGACATATTTATCCCTCAGGCTTTTCCATCGCGCCTTGGCCTCGGTAACTGTAATTAAAACATTTCATTAAGACCTTATCAGGGTAATGTCCATATCTGATTCCCAAAACTGCTTGACGTGAATTACCAAGGCACATCCATATAGCCTACCATGTGAAAGAAAAAACTGGGATTGGGATTACTTATGAATGGAATATGGAGGAATCAGTTGAAAGATTTTCTGGCTTATGTACGCCTCCTCTGCTTTTGACACTTCTTCTGTTTCATGCAACCATTGGAGTCGTATTGGCCTGCAGAACCTTTTGGACGAAGGTCGGGGATTCTTCCATATAATGCTATCATCATTAGTAGCCACTAATCGGAGGGGTACAAGTGAGGTGACAAACACACTTCCATCATTTACCCCTTCTTCAGTGGACTTGCCAGTTTTGTGATCTTCTCCATCTGTCCCAACTTTGTGTCTTCTATAGCCAGATAGCCACAGTTGCTTTGGCTTCTTCCAAATAAACCAAACCAATCTTCTTTGGTCCACTTTTCCGCAGTCTCTCGCCAATTTGTCCCAACAGCCTGTCAACAACTCCCCTGATATTTCCCCTCGATTACCAGCGGATGACGCCTTCGTAGGATGGGGAATTCATAAGCGTCATCTTCAACACTAGCAGCAGCAGCATCTTTCTTCTCTTCCATCTGTTCTGCAGGCTCTAGGTGTAGGAGATGTAGGTCACGCTCTAGGTCTAGATGCTGAAGATGTTGTTTACGACCTAGCCCTATTGTGCTGGTTACAATAAAAATGGGAAAGGGACATAAGCCATATCAGTGTTCGAAATTGGGATACATAGGCAGGTCGCCAGTGGCACCTGATATGTATAGCATGGTCGCCAAAACTGTATGTCTAGTCGCCATTATTTTATTATATATCATTACTGTTCCACAGCATAAAATCGCCTATAGTTATAGTGTACAGCGTTAATATACTTCACAATTCAGAAGCATATTTAATATTTTACCAACTGCTTCTTTTTAGACACGGAACTGCAATAATAGCCTATACTAATCGCATCAATGATGGATTCGCTTTGTTCCTCGGTGTTGATTTTATGCTGGCAGACTCCTCTTCTTCCTCGTCAGCTGGTTTGCTGACTTTGGCAATGATACTGCCCACAAAAAAATACGAAATCTTGCGTTTTGCCATTTTCCTCGGGAGAGCACTTCTCGAGTCCGATCCGCCTCTCTTGCCGACTGCGACTCGAAATCAGTCGAAAGAGTGGAAAGACGATCTAAGACTATTTCGAAACTTCTCTCTCTCTCCCCCGTCCCCCCCCCCTCCCCCTCAACCCTCAAGGCGTCAATGCACTCATGACTTATACCGGTCATCGACCTTGCAACTTCTTCACCACACCTTCCCTGTTCCCTCCTCCTAATTATGTCCATCCTGTCGCCTGTCCCGCTTTCCGCTTTCCCCTCCTCTACATCTGGCTGTGACCCCGCGTAGCCGAGTCCTTCCTGCTTTGTTTCATAAATTTGTATTCCACCCAATTGGTCGTGTTGTTCATCCTTTCCATCCTTTCTCTAGACCTTGTCTCCTTCAGTTCCCTTATCCCCTGCTCCCTCCGAACGTCCCAAGTCTGCAATTGCCATTCCTCCTGGTTTTCTCTCCCCATTTCCCTTCCCTTTAACGCTTCCCACCAGATATTCCCACCTTTCCCCCTTTCTTTTTTCATCTCCTCCCATATCTTTCGCAGCATCAAAAGGATTGAGAAAAAACTTACACTTAGAGGGATAAAAACAATTGCAAACTGGTTTAGAAACTAGAAATAATAGGTTCTCTAAGGCTTGGACTCAGATAGTCTACATCCGACATTTATTGCTCTCAAGCCATCATGAATCCCTTAGACCTCCGCTCTACTGTCCCCATTTGAAGCACTCCCTTCCTCTTTTCTACTATGTGCGCCAGATCTTCTTTGATGGCCATTATCTGCTGGAGTGCAGCGAGAGACTTGCCCGTGGCGACATACCCTGGTCTGGTAGTCTTGACGTCCTCCATCATCCCCTCTGTGAAATGTACATTCCGTTTCCCAGAGAAAACAGGGGCAACAGCAATCTGTCCTTCCCCTCCTGAGAGAAGATTGGTTTGGCAGGCTGAAGTCAATTTGGCATATAGGGGAGAGTAAAAGTTACAGCAGTGGTGCTTTCCCCCATCTTCTTCATTTTGTCACCAATGTCCCTTCCAGTCTACCAGTTGCCGGTAGTCGTGATTTCTGACAAGATGCTCAAATCTTCTTTAAACGTTCCAAATATGCCGTGAAAGACTAGTTGAGCTGCAATGGCAGTATCCATCGATCCATTTAATGTCCAACTGGTTTCGCAGCAGGTTTGGTACGCAGCAAAACACCCAGTTCCAAAGTAATTGAACGCTTTGATTCCTTCAGTAGGAGCCCTCGGGGTGACACATGTGAACTCTCCTTCTTCGAACTTGGTATACGCTTTAATGTAATCCACTGTCAACAGTGCGTGACTGAGCATGGTCAGAGGAAAGAAAGCCCTTTGAGCTTGCCTGGTGGTTGTGATCAGCGCAATGTCAGCCAGAAGCCCCATTACCATCCTGATTTGGTAGGCGGGTCTTCCTCGAATTGCCATCAGAACCTCGGTGATGCTGGGAATATGGCTCAAAGCTCTGGTGACCGCGGATGTCCACTTTTGGGAGAAGGGGTCTGTCGGATTAGATCTTGCATGTAGGAGTACAGAAGTCAAAGGCCTAGAGACTGAGCCATGCTGCTTCTTCGCTCTGGTGGGAAACTGATTCCTTCCAGCAGAATGTGGTGTTTGGGCAACAGTCCGTAATCAGCGACTTTGACCACTGTTTGTCCTTTTCCCTGAGTCCTTCCAATGGGCATCTCTGAATTGCCAATTCTAAATTCTTTGATCCTGAGAGAAAATCCTGAAGCAAAGTTTAACAGGGTGCTTGCTGTTCCATACCAGTGATTGCGGTCTCCAGCTGCTGGTACAGAAAAAGGTTAGCCCAAACATTGCAGCAGGGGTTTTCATGACTTTTTGGAGAGTGACCAAGGTGGTGGTGTAGTTCTTTCCTCCGTGATGGATTGTTGGGGCTTGAGTCCTCACTTTGTTTATCAATTTCCCCTTCTGGCTGACCTCCTGCCTCAAGAGAGTGAATATGGTGTTCATGATGCTGGTGGCCTGAGTTGAAATGTTGAGGTTCATGACAGCATTCGAGACTTTGAAAGCCACCAGGAATCTCAGGAATGTGACCAAAATGAACCCCAGGACTTTCTCCTTCTGATCTTGATTTAGGTCAATCCGTGGTCTCTTGGATTATGATATCTCTTGGGTTGGATCGTCCGCACTCACTACTCTCTTTTTATGCGTCTGGGCTTCCTCTGCTGTCTCCATCTCTTCGGGGTTTGGTTCGGTAGGCATGATTCAGGTGTTAAGTAAGAGTCTGTTTCTACAGGTTCGGTTTAAGAGGAAGAGGAATTTCATGTAACGTGCCCTTTGTCTTAATACAGGATGTGTTAATGCTGATTATTTAAAAAATACCTCTGCAGCGGAAAGATGCTGCTTCTCTGAGTTCTCTCTCTCCCGAACCTCCAATTTAATCTTGCAACGATCGGGAAGTGCCTCGATGGTTGTGTTGACCCAGTCCTCCCACTCTGGGTCCCATTGTTGCAGAAGCAGATTGTTTTCTTCGGCCTCTATCTGAAATGTCTTCTTAATAGCTTGAAGGAGTTCTTCTTTTTCCACATTAAATGTAGCCTTCTCCTTTATGTAGGTGACATGGTATGGCATGTTGTAATAGAGCGTCGACTCCCCAAGGTGACAATAGCAAAGGCCTCCGAAGCGTTCGCACTCGCCTCTTGACGCAGTGCAATGCTATACCGACCGTTAGACAATCGATTCGCCAACACAAAGTTAAACTGATATGTGGTCTGCAACCACAAGATGTCACGCAACTGCTCCAGCTAGCGAGGCCAGATTTCTGCTGAGATGATGGACCCCAAGAAGTCGAAAGCGAGATCAGTGGATTCTCCAAAGGCGGCCTCATACTGGGGGATCTTACGCCATCCAACACCCATAGGATCGTACTTCACGATCCGCCGTCTCGGCCCGGATGAGTTCAATCCGGCGTTCGACTATACGTCGTTTTGGTGCCGGCAGGCTGGCCAGGAGCTCAAACCGTTTGGTCGTTGTTCTGGCCAAGAGCACGCGCCGGTGCCTGTACATTAGGGTCGCCAAGTCCGTGCTTGCGACCCGGAGTAGGGCGTCAAGCTCGTTCCATGCCTCTGCTGGGAGGAGCTGCATGTTAGGATTATAATGCCCTGGATGGAGCGGGTGGAGGGGGTCTCCTGCCACCACGCTACGCAGTTCGTCATCAAGCACTGTGCGGAACCAGAGTTCACTCCGGAACAGTCTGGCCATATATCTTGTGGGCGCGTCCGACGGGGGCCCCAAACTGGCCTTCCGCCAAGAAGCGGCGAATAGCGGTGCGGCTGTCATGTTTTGGCCAGGGCCCAACTCCATGCCCGGGGCGTTTGCCGCCAGCGTCACTAGGTTAGGTTATCTGGGTCCCCGTAGGGCAAGCCGGTTGACCGGCCAGGCTAAGGCCTGGGACGTGTGGCCCGCCTACTGGTTTTGGGCGTATTCCAACACGCCCGGTCCCTCAACCGGCCGTGTGACGTTGCTGTGGATATGAATCTTCTGGCGATAGGAAGAAAAGGCGTTTTTGTGATTTTTGGTTTTATTGGCTAAAAAATGGTTCCGACCGGTTTCGCTCGTAGCGAGCTCATCAGGGAGAATGTTTGGATGTGTGGGCATTGGATCATGCAACTAAATTACATAGTACTAGTACAGGCGGGCGGCCCACCACACACGTGCGGCAACGGGCCGGGCAGAGCGCCTACAGGCCGCTTCACAAATTCGGCGGAAGGCTGAGCGGGCGGTAACAGGGCTCGGGCGAAATACCAGCGATTGAGCCACTAGCGCCAGAATCGCCCTGGCGGGGCGGAATGCTGGTAGGTGAACCCACAAATTCAGCGGCCTCCGACGAGAAGCTGCTTCTGAAGAAGACGACTCTGTTGGCATTGTTGGTGGAGGAAGATCGTGCCGAAGCCCATGCAGCGTTCTTAACCAGGCGTCTTAAACAGGCTCAAAGATTGAAAAAGATTTGCGTGTGGCATATTTGACATTTGAGCCTCGGTTCATCACACTGTCCCGTGGCCTTCAGGATCAACTGTCCCATTAAAAAGCAGTGGCAGAGATTTATTATACGCGCTACGGATATACTGTATGAGTGTATGTTTTCTGGAAAGGGAGCGGTTGTAGAACGGCCAGGGGAAATGGGGGAGATGGAGGAGAGGTTGGAAACCATTCCACTTGGTCTTTGGTACAGTGCTTGAAAAAAACTGCCATGTACCCCCACAAGCAGCACACATGCAGAGCAGTGGGAAGTGTGCACGAGCTTCTGAAAAGAGAACCAAGAAAAAGAACTAAGCACAAGAGTCACCAAAGGCATTTTCCTAACACATGTTTATGCACCTTGCATGAAGTCAACATGGTCTACTAGCATGACTTATTTTATTACAAATTGGCATCATTATTAAAGCTCTTGAATCAGGCTGATTTGAATTTTTAAATGCAAGTTAGTGCAATTTTGATGCCAATTGAAATGATTACATTTGTGAAGCGGGTAATATAGTTCAGATGTCAGATGGATACCAGATGCCAAGGGATGCATGCATGCATCAGAGACACATGTTCACCTTTTTTTGGGCTGCTCAGCACTAGTTCAGAGCAACCAAATAGATCTTATGCCCAACAATGAAAGGTATGGATCAACTGGCTTATGGGAAATAATAGCACACCTTCATCGACGCCGCCTGTATCCTCCCCCTCTGCTGTTGTTGCCATGATGGTTTGGGGGCCTCTTTCTGCGGCACATCTGGCATTTTTCTCCACCCCAAGCACATCTGATAGAAGAAATAATCAGTTTAAGAGTACGGCATAAACCCAAGAAAGAATGTAAAATCAGCATGCAGAAATTATAATCATACCCCAGGTTTCCAAGAAAGGTCATGCAGGTTCCCTTCTCATGTCCCCTGGTGTGACAATCGTCACACCAGTCGACTTGGTAGGCAGGGACACCCAGGACTTCCTGTGTGACTCTAGGTAGAGCAAAATCTGGGCTCAGCACATTTTTTAGCACATTTCTCAGCAAGCTGGCCCAGATTTTGCTCCCCTTCTTGGAAAAGTGAACACCATCGCATGCCAGCATCATCTTCAGCTTCCGCGCAATGGGCTGTAGAGCAAAATTAAAATTCCATGTAATTGCATCCTCATGGAAATTTTATAATAAAAAACTCACGCTGATCTTAAGGAGGAACACTCGTGTGTCCTGGCACACCTTCCTCAGCCGCTGATTCCAAAAGCGCCGCAATCCCTCCCTCATGCAGGACTTGCCGTGTGACCTTCTCCACCCTCGGTGGTACCTCACACACGACAAGCCTGCATGAGGGCATTGCCTTTCGAAGTATCATGATGAAGCCCTTCAACTTCTTCAATTCTTTTCTTGCCATCTCCAGGGGATTGGCTTTGGTGGCGATGTTAGTTTTAAAGATGTTCCTTGCTTTTGTCCTCAGCCAGGGCAGTTGTTTCTTGAGGAAGATTTTTTTATTACTACTCCCGCCTTCTTCTGCTTCCTCATCCCCACTTTCCTCGCTTGAAATAAATTCCCTTTTGAGGATCTGCTTCGCCTTATCTTTGTCTTCTGCTGCCAGGTGGTGAAAACCAGTTTGCCTTCGTTCCAACTTCTGAAACACTATTATATGTAAATTAGAGAGGCATGCTATAGAGCCTATACCTTCGGGGGGGAAAACCCTGCTATGGCTGGTTTAGCATGAAGTAATAAATGTAAAGAAGCTTACATGCAATAGTCAATCTGTGGAATATTTAGGTAGCGGCATTTGCTATTTAGCGTGAAAAAATGGTAACACTTTATCTTAGTGTACAGTAGGCCCTACATGTATGGATATATCCATAAATTAGCTATAATTGCAGTATTTTAAATTTAATTAATTTTTTCCTTAATTAATAAGCCCCAAGGAAAAAAAACAAATTAATTTTATTGCATTACATGTCATTCACACTCTAGATAGAGCACGCACAGGCTGTTGTGACTGAAAACCTTGCCCTTGTGGAGCGCAATACAGTAATTCACACTAATAACACAGCGCAACAAAAAAAACTTTCGGCGTATTTACTCGGAAACCACTACGCACATCAAGTTAGTGGGACCCAAAGTAGCTGGGAAACGCCCGGGATTTCTCTCCCAAAATGTGCAGTGGGTCAGGGTGACCTGTCAGTGTGCTGAGGAAGAATACGGTACGCTTATCTCTCCATCTCCCAGCCAACATGCTTCCACATTTCATGAAATCCACTGTTCCTTTCTTGATGTTTTTACTTTTCAGGTCAACAGGGAACCCGCTAACAATTTGCCGCACTGTCCCCCTTTCTGCCAGATCGCGGAAGAGCCGTGGTGATGAGTAGAAGTTGTCGACAAAGAGTTGGTGTCCTTTGTTTACGTACTCTTCCATCAACTCCATGACGACCCTGTATGCCAAATCATGCTCTGGTTTTCCGGAAGGATCCTTCCCGGTGTAGACCTGGAACAAAATATTGCCCAGAGAACAAGAGGCAAGTCGTGAAAATAGCAATTATAGTTACCTGAAACTTGAGCACGTAACCTGTGACAGCATCTGCCAGCACCCAAATCTTGATCCCAAACTTCTTGGGCTTTGCTGGCATATACTGCCTAATTTGCATGCGGCTCTTAGTCCCGACCATTTGTTCATCGAGACTTAGTTGCTATGCGTCCCGGTGAGAACATCAGGGGTAGCACCTTGGAGATGGCATCAATGAGTGGCCTGACTTTGTAAAGTCTGTCGGGCTCGGGGTTTTGCGTCAGATGGTTGTCATTAACATGGAGCACAGACAGAATGTCCGTAAATCGGTTGCGGCTCATGACATTTCGATACTAGTCACAGCGGGTCATTGGGTCTGTACTCCAATAGTCCGACACC
This sequence comes from Catajapyx aquilonaris, assembly GCA_000934665.2. Taxonomy (NCBI): domain Eukaryota; kingdom Metazoa; phylum Arthropoda; class Diplura; order Dicellurata; family Japygidae; genus Catajapyx; species Catajapyx aquilonaris. Next base: position 38,587 of record JYFJ02003691.1, read on the forward strand.
TGTGACTTTCCTTCAATTACCATTGCCAGACAGAGCCCCAGGAATCCCTGAAATTCCGGATCTGTAACGGGCTCCCAGTTCTTCATATTTTTTTCTTTTCTTCCCATCCAGACCTTCTTGCGTTGCATACAAGTTTGTCTGCTCAACCAGCTGAGTCATTACTTTGTCATCGAAGAACTTATGAAAAAGTTCGAGTGGTGTCATCTCTCCATAGTTACTGTTTTTGATGGCCCTATTGCCACCAGTAAATGGAACCCCTCAAAAACGCACTCGT